>RJVU01053643.1:8020864-8032801 GCA_003731715.1 Anabarilius grahami | reverse complement strand
TTTTCATTAAGTTTTTTTTAGTATATATACATATATATATTGTTACATTGTTGCAATCAGTTTAAATCAGTTGTGAGTTGAGTCTACCTTGGCCTTTCTATTCCTTTTTGTTTTTGTCCTAACCAACCACGACCACAACATGAGTTATCTGTCTCATAGTTTCCATGTTCAGGTAGGTTTTTCTTTGCACTTGGTAGCCCCGCCCACAGTGCAATCTCATTGGTCCAAAATCCCACTCCACATTTCATTATATTAATGCTGCCTTTACGTGCCATCGGAATTATCATAAATACAAGTTTCCTAGTTAAAAACTGGAAGACTCTCAAGTCATATTTACCACTAGGAAGCTCGGGGACAATTTTGCTACCCAAGTTCCCGAGTTGGGCGGGCCATAAACTTTAAACATGGCAGAGGGGAGAAAGATTGCTGCTGTGACTGCTGTTCTTTACTAGTTTTATCCACAACAGCTACATCACCTTGTCTTGTCATTACAGTAGTGCATGTTTACATATATGAAAAATCATTTAAAGCATATTATATGTTTTATACACAGCAAAAAATAGCCTCTATTTCACTGAAATTCCTTAATTGTCAGCAACCTGACTATATAGATAGCGCTGTGAATGTTTATATGCAGGTGCATTGGCACTTTGAATTTTCTTTGCAATAAGTGTAAATAGTAGTTAGATACTGTTTGCACCTCAGTATTTTAGTACATTATAAAATAGTATGCAATAATAACATATTGAGTGTAAATGATTGTACTTATTAAATAATTGCCATCTTATTGGGACAATAAAGCCCTCTCTACACTGCTTTTTTGTCGACTACTTTTGTCTGTCCCAACCAGACATTGGTTGGCGGAGTTAGTGTAAATAGCCTCTGCCAACAAGGCGGGCTATTTGCACTCTGATGTTTATATGATTGTCAATGAATGGGACGCTTAAAATCATTTTGTCTTTAACAAGGTTTTCCCAATAAATAGGCAAGAGTAAACCTGGCGTCCTCCGTAATTCCTGTTCTTTCCGACAACAAAGCACTTGAATGCAATAGGCTTGTAATTACGACTTCAGAAGTGTGAATTATGTAATTTCTGATTGCATGTGAAGGCCGAATAATCCACAAATATCTGTTGGAAATCTGTGATTTTATACTTTATGTGGTATTTCATACTTTTAGTGAGGACAGAAATGATTTGACATGTAAAATGTCGTCACACCATGTCGTATACATGTATCATGTAGATGTATATACATTACCGTTTAAAGGCACAACTGTTTCCAACATTGATAGTAATCAGAAATGTTTCTTGAGCATATTATGATTTCTGAAAGATCATGTGACACTGAAGACTGATGCTGAAAATTCACAGGAATTAATTATATTTTAAAATATATTCAAATAGAAAACAGTTATTTTATTTTTGATCAAATAAATACAGCTTTGGTGAGCAGATGAGCCTTTTCAGCTGCTTGAATACAGTAATTCAGACAATATAATGGTTAACGCTAAAATACCACTGTATTACCATCTGATACCATCACTATACCAATGTACCGTGACAGGTTTGTTTTGCATTTGTAGCTTTATAACTTACCCTCCACATTATTCTTACATCCTCCCTCTCTCTCCCTCTCTTTCAGAGACTGCATTTGCCTCCAGACCTGTCAGAGACGGTGAGTCGAGTGAGTAAAACAGAACTGGCAGCAGGATGTGGTACCACTGCCACAGGCAACAAGCACCTAGATTTCTAGCGGATTCCCATCCCTCCTGCACCCTCCCCCTCCCATTCCCACCTCCACCCCTGTGATGTTCAAGGGCAGGAGAGCGCTGGAGCTGCACTACGCCAACACTAGGTTACAGTCGCACCTGCACTGACACGCTTACTTGAATATTAGTGAAAGAGATCAAGATGGCACAGCGTTTAGTAACTACATACAAGATACTCAGTGCCACAAGAGCCTGACAAGTACCTGTTGCTCTCTTTGGATAAAGCGAGAATGTGACACAAATAACGATAACGTAATTTGGCTGCCGGTGTCTTTTCAGTGTGCTTCCTGGTGTTTATTAGCTTAGATAGCTAATAAATATTTGGCATCAATAAAGTTTCTACAAAATGTAATAAATGTCATGTTTTTATTCAGGCTCAAAACAAGCTTTGTGGCAGAAAATGGTTTCTACTCTCATCCCTCGTTTTTTTACAAACTTTTTTTTCCCAAACAAATGTTTTTTTCTTGATTGAATTAACACGAGAACGGACACATCACAGTATTCCTCATTTAAATAAGGCATACGCAAAATAAAGGGGCGGGGCCTGGTTGAGTTAGTTAGTAGTGTGTTGAATCTCAGGGTTACGGTAAGGGGCGGGACATTTCACAAACACGCTGGAAGTTCTTGGCCAATCACAACACACTGGTCCAGCCGACCAATCAGAGCACATTGCGCTGTTCAGAAGGAGGGGCTTCATAGAGACAGGAACTAAACAGAGCGTTACTGACAGACTGGGAAGAGAGGAGCTGCAACAATGGAGAATATGTGAAAAATAATGCTTTTTAATATTCAAGCATGAAGTCCTATTCTAGTGAAGCCCCAAAACACAATCAAGACTTTGAAAAAGTGAATAATAAGCTGAAATGTTTCTTCTTTTCTCTTCTTTTGACGTTTAAATGGTACTTTTCATTGGACAGATGAAGAATCTGTTATCGTTTTCCCTCACCCAAAAGATAGTGAGATAGTGTACAGGATGCGAGGAGTCTTGGATTCAGGGGTTGAGAGATGTTGGTGCAGTTCTGTGAGGTTGTACTTTATAATGCATCAGGGCAGCTGCATACAGTCTCGTGTTTTTATGAGAGCTTTACGGCGATGAACTAGGTCAGAGGTTGTCATATTACACTGCGTGTACGCTGCAAATATTTCCCTATTATATAGCATGCGAAAAACAGTAAACCAACAGAGTAGTACGTCCAAATTCATAGTATTCAAAAAACAGTTGATGAAAAGTCCCCAGATGATCTACTACTTCCGGTGAGATTCTGTGCATAGGATGGACACTTTGCTATCCTATGAGGCAACGGTTGGGGATTTATGAATGGAGGTGAAGCAACATAACTGACGCTGATAGGTCACATGATAAATGACAGCATGGTGGATGTAGTACGTCTAGATTACATTCATACTACACACATTCATACTATATAGAATGTACTTTTTTAACGGTCACAAAGTACGTTCAAATTCAAATGTAGTACCTACTCGGTACGCAATTTTGGACACACCGATAGTTTCTCTCTCAGTGATGCCATCGTGAACACTGTTTTCCGTGAGTTGCCACAGAACTTCTGTTTTTATTTTTCTGCCTTGTTAATAATAATACCCAGAATTCTCCCCGAAAACCAATACATTTTTTAGATATCATAGTAGGAATTAATTCAATTTATTATTAAATGAATCTGCTTTTAATCTATGCTGAGTTTTATTTATTCTTTTTTATTATTTATTCTTTATTTAAAAAAAAAAAACATTTAATTGCAGTTATGATTTATTTTAGTACAGTACAAAAAAGCTGTTACAGTAATGGGAACCACCATTGAAAATAATGTTAAGTTTTTAGAATTATCTCTGACTTCATTAGAGTTATGAAACTTTATGAGGAAAATGTGCATGCATTTTCACTCGAGTTAATTTTCCTCAAAAAAAAATAGGCTTGATGGAAATATAATTTCTTTTGGGGTGAAGTGTGACCTGGACATTTTACTTAAATGAGTTTTTTTTACACAAATCATTTTTTAGGCTCCATAATACTGCATTTATTTACAATTTAATTATAATAAGATCCTTTTGCATTTATAATATTCGACGTAAATTTCAGCTGACGTGATCCTGCTTGTCTTTATGGTAAAATGTGTTTGTAATGTAAAAATGCATGCATGCACAAATTAAGCTATAAAGCTTTTATTAAGAATAAAGCTGCCTGTGAAAGCATGTATATGTATTCATCAGGCAGGTATGTTTTTATACACATGTTAATGTTTCATAGCCTCATTTTCAATATAGCTGTCAGTGTTCACAGTTCTTAGTGCTTTAGGTTCCAAATGTGACCCAGGACCACGAAACCAGTCATAAGGGTCAATTTTTTAAAAATACATCACCTGAAAGCTGAATAAATAAACTTTCCATTGATGTATGGTTTGTTAGGATAGGACAATATTTGTCCAAGATGCAACAATTTGAAAATCTGGAATCTGAGGGTGCAAAAAAATCTAAATATTGAATAAAGTTGTCCAAATGAAGTCCTTAGCAATGCATATTCACTCACAAAAAATACATTTTTGATATATTTACGGTAGGAAATTTACAAAATATCTTCATGGAACATGATCTTTACTTAATATCCTGATGATTTTTGGCATAAAAGAAAAATCTATAATTCTGACCACACTTATGACTGGTTTTGTGGTCCAGGGTCACAAATGACGTTTTTATTTTTGTGAATTACCTCAGTTTATTTTGAATTAAAGAGCATGGTCACCTGATTTTCACAACTTTTAATTTTTAATTTTTATAAATTTTTTTGCAGTGCACTTAAATAGTCATGTGGTGTGACATGAATATTTTTTAAGAACAAACATAGTTTCTCAATTAATCTGAGCTCATAAATGCATGTACAAGATAATAAGGTATTGAAATATAACAGTTTTGTCCAAGTATAACTTGGCTTTACTCCAGAGATGGTTCAAGATTTCTCCATCTTTTCACTTTCCATTGCTGTCTCTGAGAGAGAGTCCCATAGGCCAGTACCTGACCCATCTAACGTCAGGACCAACCTACCACCCCCAAAAACCCTTCCACGCGGACACTTTCTCTGCCCTCGGCCCTCCCGCTGAGACAGCAAGTGAAGCAAAATAACTCATTCTGCCACACAATCGCTTCATCTCTCCCTCCGCTCACCCTGAGCTCACTCGGACCGCTTTATTCTTCTAGTTTCTTCCCCCTCTCTCCACCCCCCGCGCTCGTTCGCTTTTTTTTTCCCCCCTTCCTTTTAGACCATCGTAACTCTACCAAAACAAGAGCTGGCAGTGCTGAATGGCATAGGCCTTTTCTATTGTGGTGTGTTTTTGTGATGTCTGAGTTGTGTGGAGTCGGCTGGTGCCTTTGTTCACGAGCTCTTTGGTGGTTATGAGGTATGTGGAGAGAAGAGAGAGGTTTTGACATGCCGATGTGTCTTTAAATGGGTAGTTTGTGGTCATGTTTTCAATTATAAATAATGCTTTTGAAAACGATGCCTCGTTTTCAGTAGGAGTCGGTTTGAGAAAGAAACAGATACTGTACAAAATGTTTTAATAGTTTTCACAAAATACATTTAGAAAGCTTTTAAATAAAGTTAAATTGAAATATCTGCAAGACAGGGTAGACCTTTTGTTTTCCAAAGCATTGCTCTGACACAAAAAACCATTACAAGTGTTCATGTTTCAGGTACACAACAAAAACGCAGAATTCAAGAGATGTTTTTAAAACCACAAATGGTTGTCGATCATAAATAAATGACTGCGTGATTAAGCCGCAGTCGAATGTACTCGAAGCCAGTGTACTAGAATGTAAAACGACTTTTTTTTCCTTTACAAAATGTAGCAACACAAGACTAACGATTAAAAAAAAAAGAGAGAGAGAAGATTAAGATTGTTGTGTAATAGATGAAATACAAAGGCTTTGGTCTGTTTTTACAATCAACAATGGTTTAAGTCTGATATGTACTTGTAAACAACTGCCAAACACTTACGTTTTTTTTAAAAAAAACTCTGTCAAGCGTTTTTAATCATAATTATTGGAATTAAATATTTCTAGTCTCACAAAATTATTTGACCGTAGGACACTATAATACAACTATACCTAATAGACAACTTGTACCTGACCTAAAGAAATGTTTTTCCTTTCCTTTTCTTTTTCTTTTTTTTTTTTTAACGATGCATGAAAATCTGTATAAAACAATTAAAGATTTTTCTCGGGGCAATACAAATAAGAATATATTTATGTTCCGCGATAATTCCGAGAGGACATTTCTAGGGAAAACAAATACTTACAATTGGACAGTAGCAGAATGGATGACTGTTAGTTTGATGCCAAAGTCTACCGTACGATAACGTCCCAATAAATTATCAAGCGCAAACGGCCTCAGAATCCGTCGACTCATCTCCCAACCCTCATACATAATTAAAAAGTACTCAGTAATTTACATAATGGCTGTTGTTCCTTTTGTAGGTACAATAGTATGTCGTCAACTGAAGCCGTTGGGGGTTGATTTGAGCTTCGTCCTTATAGCCGGTAACTCTAGTTGGGCGTCTCCTCTTGGTATGTTTCCGCTTCGCTGGTTTGATATGGGCCTGTATGAAGTCTGATCCGTAATCCTGATATTAGCACAGCAGAAAACAGTCCCAATATGTTGTTCTCCACCATTTCAAATGGATGCGAGATTAACATATCTTTTGGCTGCTGAATTGTCTTTTCCTCTTTACATATAAATGTACAAATACAAAAAAAAAAAAATGTGGATGTAGCAGAGGTTTGTTTCGTTTTGTTCCATTAAAGTCTCTCTAGTGTCAGTTTTTCCTCTTAAAGGTAGTGCCGCGAAGTTTTCCGACTGTGAAGAGACCACACGCCGCCTCGTCCCCATGTTTATTTGTGTGTGTCTGTCTGTGTGTTTGTGAAAATACTGCTGCAGAGGTCCGGGTTCTCTCTTAGTCTCTGTGCGGAAGTCAAAGGGCGAAGTAACTCTTTTCTTTACTGTAATCTTGACCAGTACTGAGACATGTCTGGCTCAGTTCCGGGAACTTGGACAGGGACAGACACTCCAGGGGAGATGAGTCCTGTAAATAGAGAGAGGTCAAATATAGGTCAAAAACACGTTCCTTTTCAAACTTTAAGCTTTGGTGTTATGTATGAACCTGTGCTGTCCACTAAGGATTATCATATTTTAAAACAAATGTGAAGATTAAAGAAGTAATGAAATTAAAATTAGACATTGAAAAGGATGTGTGTGCGGTTTAATGTTAATAATGTTACATAAAATGGGTGAGGAACAAAGAAAGACAATTTTAGATATACAAAATCATGCATTTAAAATTAAACGGAACAATCAGGAAATACATACACAAATGTGAACAAATTGGTAAATAAGTGTATACATATACGCTACTGTTCAAAGGTTTTTGTGTTTTTGTTTTATGTCTTTTCTGCTCACCAAGGCTGCATTTATTTGATCCAAAATATTACTTTATAGATATATATAGATATATAGCCAAAGTAATAATATTGTAATATATTGTAAAATTTAATTTATTCCTGTGATCAAAGCTGAATTTTCAGCATCATTACTCCAGTCTTCAGTGTCACATGATCCTCCTTCTGAAATCATTCTAATATGATGATTTGCTTCTCAAGAAACATTTCTGATTATTATCAATGTTAAAAACAGGAATGCTGCTTCATATTTTAGTGGAAACCATGATTTATGTTAGGATTCCTTGATAAAAGAACAGCATTTATTTGAAATAGAAATATTTTGTAACATTATAAAAGGAGCTTGACATTAACCACTGTATCTAGTGGTTTTCCAAAGTTACGAGCCACTCAGCATTTTCACTGGCCACAATTTTGACATTGATACCATGGGGGAAAACTGCAATATAGGTATTTCTAATATTATCTCATAATATGGCAGCAGGTATTTTAGGCTGCTGTCACTTTAAGACCTGACGCACGGATCCATTATACTGTTCTTTCTCAACATTTAACGTTCACTTAAAACATAACTGACTGTGTTTACGTGAATACTAACCAAGACCCACATTTTGACATTATTTTGTGTGTATTTGACTGTTTAAGCGCAATAAGCAGGCAAAAATGACTTAATTTAGTACCGAAAGGATGCTTCATGTGGCTTTGGGTGTGAGCATAAAATCTGCGGGAATGAGTAAAATTATGCACAATTCCACGGCGAAATTCAAGCCCTGTAACACCAACAATACTTATCCGGAGCAAATGAAACGAGTGAGAGAGAGTAGGAGAGTTTGTGTGTCAACTCGCTGTCGGAGAGATGAGAGAGAGAGAAAGAGCAGCTGGTATCATGCATCTCTTCTGCGGAAAATGATTATTGGAACACTACATTGCACTTAGTTTATTATTTCAGATGCCATTTTAAAAGACTACAATTGAAAAATGTATATATTATATATAAAATTCAACCCGCCAAAGTGCCTAGTAGTGCTGAAATCCACCCGCATTTGGCAGGTGTAAATGTCAAGCCCTGATTATAAATGTCTTTACTGTCACTTTTGATCAATTTAATGCTGAATAAAAGTACTCCTTTTCTTCAAAACCAAAAACCTGACCCCAAACTTTTGAACAGTAGCATAAATGTGCTATTTGAACAAGGGTGAGTTTGTTACTCGCACAATGAACTTATTCTGCCTACCTGTTGAGGTGGTACCAGAAGTTGCCATTGTTTGGCTGTTCATGTGTGCCTGCATATGAGGGGGTGTGTATGTGTCGTAGCTTCGCCCATTCACGGACGGACTGGTGGGCAGCATGCAGGAATAGGAAGATGTCTGGCTTGGCTATAAAAAACAAGAATGTATATAAATATAGCTTTAGTTATATCTACAGGCACAACTGTAGTTTCTATAACACAGAGACGTGTCAGTATAGTTTGACTTGGGTGATGGAATGGGAGACACTTAAGGAAGCATCACACACAGCACATTATTCCAGTTATCAAGGGTAGAGGAGGAAACAAGTGTCTGTGATGTTACTCACTTGCATAGGCAGGTTGTTGGCCATTGTGAAGCTGGGCATCGGAGGCAAACCCGTGTACGAGTTGGTCAGAGCCGTGTCTGAGCGGCCCAGCATTGACCCTGTTGTGAAGGACACTGGTAAAGAAAAATGGTAAAAAGATTTCAGTCATTTCATTATGTGCTTCTGTCATTTTTTTGTATATATATATATTAAGATTTATTTCGTTTTTTGTTTTTTGTTTTATTTCCAGTTAATAATTTTAGTGCTTCAACTTACTTATTTCTAATTTTCGTTTAGTTGGAATTTTTTAAAGGTACACTATGTAACTGTGTTTTGTTCAAAATTAACAACATCATTAATTCTTCTCCCAAAGCGTGTTTTTGTCTTACCCTGATTCACTTTGGTAAGCCTTATTATAAGCATTTATAGTGGGATGGTTTTAGCGGGAAATTGCGTACATCCGTCACTCGCCTGTGCGCGTCTCGTCATATACGTAAATATAGAGAAGTTGCTCTGCTGCTTTGACACGTGTCTGGTGATGGAGTGGCATAGTTAAGTGGGCACAACAAGCGAGAAAGGTTGAAAATCTTCAACCTTTGGGATTAACCTTTTTTTTTTTTTAAAGGCCGAATGGAGGGGACTGATCTTGTAATAAAACAAGAATCAACATTGACTTGGCTTTTCGATGGCAAAAACTGAGGGATTTGAAATGTTGTAAAAGTGATGCAAAGATTGTTTTTATTACTCAGCAGGTGAGTAAGGTGTTTTATTGAACAGACAAACTGCCATATGTAGCTCTTTGACAGAGTTCATTGTAAAGAATATTTTGCAAAGGGGCATTTCATTATGGTTGTTGTAGCGCTGTGCTGGAATTTATTTTCAAAGAAGTACCGTGTCCCCCCAGGATTTTGAGCACTGTTAATCGGATTCTTAAACACCTCTGATTGGCCATTGTGTTCACATGCTCAACAGATATGTCTCTGATTGGCTATTGCGTTCACATGCTCAACAGATATGTCTGTGATTGGCTACTGTGTTAGCGCTCGGTGAAGAACGTCACAGATTACTATTTACAACATGTTTTTTAAGCGTCGATCATTGTTGCTAATCACAGACATATCTGTTGAGCATGTGAACACAATGGCCAATCACAGGTGTTTAAGAATCCACTCAACAGCGTTAAAAAATACTAGGGGAAATATCGTCACATTTTTTAAATTTCAGTATAAACTTGGTACAGAAGTCAGTACCTAGCTACAGTAACATCTTCAGCTAGTCAGCTTGAGATCCTTTCCATCTAAACTGGTTATATCTCTAGTAAGTCTATTAGTGAATGTTTTATGAGCAGTAGGATAACCATATTTATCCGCACAGTCATGCAGAGCCAAAGCACAACCAAAACAATGTTCTTCCGCAAAATGTATACAGTTTTGTTTAAGTGCTAAAAATTACATAGTGTACCTATAACTAATATTTATATTTTATTATATTTAATCTTTATTTCACTAAACATGAATGTTTTTAATAGATTTTAATCCATTCCAGTTCATTGGCTCCAGATCAGAACCAAGTAGTTAACGCTGAAAATATCATCTGCTTGCGTTAAGGACCCATCAGTCTGTGCCATCTAGAGTTTCATGAGAGAACTAGGCTGTTTCCAGCTGTTTGCATTGAAAATCTGTATACGCAATCCTCAAGAATTTAGGTTGATGTATGCCATTTACCAGGAGTGGTGGGTTGTGGGATTGCCTGGTAGACGCTCGTGTTGAAACTGCTGCTGATGGGAATGTGACTGGAGGAATTGCTGGCTTGTCGTCGCTGGTTCCTCAGCTTCTCTTCCCTCCTCCATTTCGCTCTTCTGTTTGAGAACCATACCTGCAGACACAGAGAAGGTCAGCATAGATGTAAACAATAGTAATAGCGAACATGCATTAGTTGGTATGGTATCAAAATTGAACTGTTACCGTATTCTCACCTGTATTCTAGCTTCCGGAAGGTCAATTTTTGCTGCAAGTCTTTCTCTTGCGAAAACATCTGGATAGTGGGTTCTTTCAAACTCTTAAACCAATGTGAAAACAAACGTTATTCAGTTTGAACCTCAGCTTGAAGTGTGAGACGTGTGTTTTTGATGCTTTCTCTTGATGTATACCTTTTTCCAGGGCTTCGATCTGCTCCTGAGTGAACGACGTTCGGTTTCTTTGCAGTTTTCTTTTCAATTGCAGCCGCATTTGAGTCTCATCTGAGTCCTCGCCGTTTGAGCTGATGGAGTTAGTGTTCTCGCCGTTGTTGTCCTGTTGCTGGCAACCATCTGCTGAAAAAAAAGGTGAAAAATTTTAGAAAGATCTCGCAAACCACTTTTTGCATTACCTTGAGTTGCATATTATGTTTCCCCACTGGGAGTCTATGGCAGCCCTATGAACCGTAAGTAGGAAAATGATGAAATTTGGCACACTTGTAGTGATGGTAATGAATAGTAATCTGACCAATTTTGGAGTCTCTAGAACCAGCTCTATAGCGCCACCACCAGTTCAAATATTCACTTTTCAAATGGTTATAACTTTTGAGCTCTGTTCTAGAAACATGAAACTTAGTTCACCTGATACCTCTCATCATGCTCATCACATTCAACATCTTACATTAAGACTCCGCCCTTTACAGCAGTGGCCATTTTGAAAAGTAGAGAATTCAGTTTTTCTCCTTCAAATTTTATCCAGTTCTTATTTTTATATATTTTTTATATAGCCTTATTTTTTATTTCCAATTAAATTTTTTGTAATTTTAGTATTTCAACTTAAACATATATCTATTAAAGTTAGTTGCCAAGGCAATATTCTTTATCAAAGTATAAGTTTGAGTTTTTTATTAATTTAATTTTATTTCAGTTACCGAAAACTATTTTTAATAGCTTTAGTTTTAGTTAATAATAACTAGACTGAGTTGCATGCGAATAATTGACAAAAAAGTATTATAAATTCGCTAACTATTTTATTTATTTATTTATTTGTGTAATGTAATACATTTATATTTTGTATGCATTCAAATCATTATATATATTTTTGAAAGCATATAAAATGACTAATAATAAAATTCTTTTTTGTATTTTATAAAATAATATAATATATTATAAAATAAAAAATAACATGATAATTT
>RJVU01053643.1:7965345-8000109 GCA_003731715.1 Anabarilius grahami | reverse complement strand
ATAATCAGATTACTTTTTTCAAGTAACTAGTAAAGTAATACTTTACTTTTAAATTTACAACAAAATATCTGAGTTATTTTTTCAAATATGTAACACAGGTTCCTTTGTTTTCCATTTATTGACTCCTCTCCTGTCCACATGTTGAGAGCAATCATGAGTAAGTGCAGAGGTGTTGTGTGCGCTGTGTGAACATACAGTCACGGGTATTACATTTCCAGACTGAATGTGAGCATTTACTCATCTCACTTGCACAAAAACAAGATTCAGTATTTCACAGAATGAATAAAAACGATGAAATGCAAACACAGATTATGCAAACCTGCAATAATTAAAATAACACAAATATACGTATGTATTTAATCTCACTGTATTTACCAATGTCTTTGCTGCCTACTTTTGATGATTCAACCACACTAATAAGCAAAAAAGACTTTAGTTAAACATCACATTTGTGTTTCTTTTAGTGAGTTACGCAATATTGTAACGCATTACTTTCCATAAAAATTAACTAACACAATTAGTTACTTTTTTAGTAACGCAAAATTGTAACACCTTACTTTCCATAAAAAATAACTAAGTAACGCAATTAGTTACTTTTTTAGTGAGTAACGCAATATTGTAACACGTTACTTTCCATAAAAATTAACTAAGTAACACAATTAGTTACTTTTTAGTGAGTAACGCAATATTATAACACGTTACTTTCCATAAAAATTAACTAAGTAACACAATTAGTTACTTTTTTAGTGAGTAACGCAATATTATAACACGTTACTTTCCATAAAAATTAACTAAGTAACACAATTAGTTACTTTTTAGTGAGTAACGCAATATTGTAACATATTATTTTCCATAAAAATTAACTAACACAATCAGTCACTTTTTAGTGAGTAACCCGATATTGTAATGCATTACTTTCCATAAAAATTTATTAAGTTATACAATTAGTTACTTTTTTAGTGAGTAACACAATATTGTAAAGTGTTACTTTCCATAAAAATTAAATAAGTAACACAATTAGTTACTTTTTTAGTGAGTAGCGCAATATTGTAATGCGTTACTTTCCATAAAAAAATAACTAAGTAACGCAATAAGTTACTTTTTTAGTAACGCATTGTTGTAATGTTACTTTCCATAAAAATTAACTAAGTAACACAATTAGTTACTTTTTTAGTGAGTAATACAATATTGTAATGCGTTACTTTCCATAAAAATAACTAACACAATTAGTTACTTTTTTAGTGAGTAGCACAATATTGTAACGCGTTACTTTCCATAAAAATTAACTAAGTAACACAATTAGTTTCTTTTTTAGTGAGTAACGCATTACTTTTCAACTTTCTCTATACACTGCTGTTCAAGATTTGTTTTTTAAAGAAATTGATACTTTTATCCAGCATGGATGCATGACATTTATCAAAAGTGACAGTAAAGGCATTTATAATTCTATAACAGATTTCTGTTTCAAATAAATGCTATTTTTTAAAGGTGCTATAGAGGATGTTTTGTTTTATACATTTTTGCAATATTACTTGAAACTGTCTTTACTACCTGATAAAGGACTATTTATTTAGGTGCACTGAAAGGAATAATATCAATATTCATCATCTGTGCACGAGGTAGAGCCTTAAAAACATCAGCCAATCGTTTGTGTGATCATCGCATAAACGATTGGCCCTCTGGCTTGTCAATCACTGCCATTACGTTCCCTGTGAGAGACGTGCGCGGATTGGCCCTCTTGGCCAATCATGGCAGTGATTGACAAGCCAGAGGGCCAATCGTTTATGCGATGATCACACAAACGATTGGCTGATGTTTTTAAGGCTCTACCTCCTGCACAGATGATGAATATTGATATTATTCCTTTCAGTGCACCTAATAAATAGTCCTTTATCAGGTAGTAAAGACAGTTTCAAGTAATATTGCAAAAATGTATAAAACAAAACATCCTCTATAGTACCTTTAACTTTTTATTCATAAAATAATTGAAATGCGAAGACATTTCAACATTGATAATAATCAGAAATATTTCTTGAGCAGCAGATCATCATATTAGATTGATTTCTGAAAGATCATGCGACACTGAAGACTGGAGTAATGATGCTGAAAATTCAGCTTTGATCACAGGAATAAATTACATTTTAAAATATATTCTTATAGAAAACTTTGTAAAATTGAAATAATATTTCACAATATTGCTCTTTTTACTGTATTTTTGAGCAAATAAATGCCACATTGGTGAGCATAAGAGACTTAAAAACATAAAAAAAAATAAAAATAAATCTTACTGGCCCCAAACTTTTTACTATAAAGTATGTTACATTTTTAGACGCTTGTATGTTGTTTTACAGTGATCTTTTTTAGACAATAATTATTCCCACTCCATTTCAACGGCCTATATTGTTTTCACAGATGAGTTGAGTGTATGTTCACAAACCTGACCATACTCTGTTTAACCCAACCTTACATTGAAACTCACTAGGACAACAGTACAATGCAGGCAATGAAGTCCTCCTTGACCTATCACTGTACCATCTGGTCTTTCCGTGAATCACTGTTGTAATTAAAGGCCGCAGAGCATGAAGGCCAATAATGGAGAATTACACTCTGAACCCCAAGCAGATGTACCGGACTCCGTCCGCAGATAGATAGATAGATAGATAGATGGGGGTTTAGGGGGTATAAATAAAGTTTGTAGTGGATTAATCCCCCAGTCTTGAGAACCTGAGCACATTTGTCCTAACCAAGTGGGAGGCTGGGGTTATGGTGTCTGTATGACTGCCCTAATAGTTCTCTGACATCTATTGATTCGGGGACAGCTGTAAGGCTCAGTCGCAGAAGCCAGCGGCAGTCACAATACATTAGCTTGATGGCATAACTCGGCCTGCAACAGGTCCATATACTGACCCAGATAATCGCACTTGTGCTCCTTAATGACTTATCTAAACAGAAAGGTGAAATGTCAAGTGCACTTTTTGATTTTGTAGACTTCTACAGTATACAACCCTAAGGATGTTTCTCTTAAACCTACATTTTGGTTTTTAATTAGTTCAAATCAATTGAAATCATTGCTGTAATGCACATATATGCAATTATGGTGGTATCGAGTATCTCTACTGATCTTCTCAACACTCCATTTAAACTGCAGTTACTGTTCTCTGTTGTGATTCGAATAATAATAGTGCAATATTTGAATATTTGATCATTTAAATTTTACTCCGAGTCCTCTGGCATAAATTCCACCTCTTTTCCCACAGGTCATTTAGATGATGAGATCTAATATTATTCACAATACTCTTCTGTACAGTATATGTGGCCCTTTAAGGTGTGAGGACACTTTATTATACACTCTTTTTCGCAGTGATGCCAAAGAAGAACCGTTTTAGGTTCCCCAAAGAATTTTTCACTGATCAGTTCTTAAAAGAACCATTTATTTTCTTAGTGTGAAGAGCATTTTTCAAAATCTAAAGAACCTTTTATGGAATGGAAAGGTTCCATGGAAGTTTCATGGATCCATTGATATCAATACATTTTTATTGGTATTTATTATTATTTTTAAGAGTGTATGAAATCTGCGTTTAGATATAATGTAAAATAAAAGAAAGCAACAAAAATGAAGCGGAAACTTGTGTTCCAATTGAAAATCTCTTGTTTGATTTTTGATTTTTTTTGTCCTGCTTCAGTGGTGTTGTTGGATGATTAATCTCTCGAGACTCTTAGGGTGACTAAAGCACAATGTGGGTGTAAAGTTGCCCTGGAGCAGTGAGCTGACTGTAGCGAGGCTTCACTAGGCTGCATGTGAAGAGGAGTAAAAATGCTTTCAGTTTCTTGAGCATTTTATTCTGCATTGCATGTTGAATTGCTAAAGTAATAAACACTGTAATAGATTTATATCACAGTTAAAATAAAACTTCTGGAATTGCATGCAATTTAAATTTCAGATGAATTTGATCAAAGTAAGCTTATCAAACATAACATGGAAAAAATGCAGATTACGGATGTAATATACATACAATACTCTCATAAAACATCCAAACATCTTTTGAGTTTTGTGTAGTGTGCAGTGAAGTGAGGAATCTGAGCCTTTGGTCTTGGTGATGCTGTGTTAGTGCGCCCTCTGGTGGTTAAACAACACTTAATTTTAATATTTTTGTGGTTCAGCTGAAATGAAAATGGACAGCAGATAGAACAAGGACTCAAAACATATGTGCACTGTGAATTCAGTGCTATCAGGTATTGAATTTTGTCAGCATGTTAATTAATTTCACATTAAATAAAATTTTCATGTTTAAATTTACCATGATGTAATGATTCAAGATTCAAGATTCAAGATTTGTATTTGTCACATGCACAATTATATAGAGCATATATAACCAGCAGTGAAATGAGAGTCAGGTCCGCTCCATGGACAGTGCAATTATTAAGAATACAACACAGATGAAAATATACATAACTATAGCTATGAAAGAATTAAATAAAAGTAAACAATAAAAATATAAGAATAAAATATAAAAAAAAAAGATGTATACTGTAGAATTAAATATAGAATGGAAAATAATGTGCATGAGAGTAAACTGTAGTTTAAATATTAAGATACACAGGGATGTGCAAGAGGCAATGTGCATATGTGCATTATACTGTAGTCTTAAATATTAAGATACACAGGAATGTACAAGAGGCAAAAGTGCAAACAGGTTAACACTTTCAGTTTGTCAATGTGAGGTAGTGAATGATGAATATCTTACTGATAAAGTGCATATTAAGTGGAAGATGAAGATGTTAAGAGGCTGGTTTAGAGTTTAGGAGCCTGATAATGCAATTTCTACATCATGGTATAACCTATATATGGACATAAAAATGCCTATACCAAACAACTTCTAATAGCACTGTATATAATCTGCACAGAAACATGTTTTATGTTTCATAATGCCAGCTGAGTGTATCCATCATAGCTGCATGTTTTCTAAATAATGTACTGTCAGTGTAATAAGATAACTTTTGCATGCACTGGACCAGGTCAAAGGTCACTTACCTACCAGTACTACACATAGATTCCATTTATGATATTATTACTTGGTAATTCTGATATTATATAATGCTTGAATTATTGAAAGATTTACAATTACAACACACATGTGTGAATACTGATGGCTGATGGTGCTTATTTTTTATAGTTCAGGCAATAAAGTATATTGCAACCATGCTATTAGCATTTGAAGTATTTCAGGGATGGCTAGATAGATAGATAGATAGATAGATAGATAGATAGATAGATAGATAGATAGATAGATAGATAGATAGATAGATAGATAGATAGATAGATAGATAGAGACTGATCAAACATACATGATTAAAGAAAGGAATAGGTTGATTTCCAGTAGCTGAAGGAAATGTCAGCGCCACTGCAGAACTTTATCTTTATTTTCTCCTCCAGCGACCGCATTATCAGACGCTCGTGCAGTTATGGCGCAGGCGCGAGCGTATCCTGCGCGTTACACTCTAATTGAGCTCAAACTAATGCTGATTCTTTATTACTCAGTTCACTCAATTTGTTGTTACTTTATTCAAATTCCTCATACTGTTTTTTTTACCTTTTCTTTTCGGACAGGTATCTGTAATTAATTCAGCTGCTCCCCTAATGTACCCACTCTCTCAGTCTTTGTCTTATATTGGACTCTATTCGTACTCTTATATGTAAAATAAATCAATTGTTAATAAATAATATATTTAATAATAATAATTACAACAATAAACATTATACTTTTAAAGTGTGATTTACCCTTGTTAGCCTCATAAATGTGTGAGACTAATGGATAAATTAGGCTACTGGCAGAGTTTATCTTTATTGCCACTTTATGAAAAAGCTTTTAGATTATTTTTACACTACCGTTCAAAAAGTTTGGATTCTCTATGAAGAAAGAAACTGTAACTTTTATTTACCAAGGATTTATTAAATTAACAAGTAAAGACATTCTCGTTTTTTCAATCTCTTTGGCTTAATTTCTTTGAGATTTTTTTTCCTCTCAAAATTTTAAAGGGATAGTTCACCCAAAAATGAAAATTTGATGTTTATCTGCTTACCACCATGGCATCCAAGATGTAGGTGACTTTGTTTCTTCAGTAGAACACAAATGATGATTTTTAACTCCAACCGTTGCCGTCTGTCAGTCTTATAATTTTACATTACATTTACATTTATGCATTTGGCAGACGCTTTTATCCAAAGCGACTTACATTGCATTATACTATACATTTGTAACTGAGTATGTGCAATNATGTAGGTGACTTTGTTTCTTCAGTAGAACACAAATGATGATTTTTAACTCCAACCGTTGCCGTCTGTCAGTCTTATAATGCGAGTCAATGGTAACAAAATCTATGAGAGTAAAAAAAAACATGCACAGACAAATCCAAATTAAACCCTGCCGCTCGTGACGACACATTGATGTCCTAAGATACGAAACGATTGGTTTGTGCAAGAAACCGAACAGTATTTACATCATTTTTTACCTCTAATACACCACTATGTCCAACTGCCTTGAGCGTGCGGCACCCGGTGCGTGAGGTGTGTACGTGCTCTGGCGTAGTTTAAATATGGAGCCTGTAGTACAACAGTTGTTATACAAATGGAAGTAAACCACTAAAAAACATGGTTTTATTACATTAAAACTTAACTTAAACAAATAAAAAGGACGCATACAAAGATCTTGTTCACATACCTCAGTTGGATGTGGAAAAACCATAGGCACAGCTGATGGTTTAAGTCGTACGTGATCCTCTCCTGGGTATGTAAAATCATCAGGGGAAAATGATCGCTGCAGGTCCTCAACAACTTTAGTACGTTAATGGGTGTGTTGATATCCAGCCGAAGAGCAATCAACCATAACTTCAGGTGAGCAGGAGCTGGGAATACGTGGAAAGTCACCACTCCTGAATGAGTTCGCGCGAGAGAACGTAATCTTTTAGTTTTAAGTCGGTTTGAACAATCCGGTTAAGCACAAGTAAGTACCATTTTGATTAGCCGTCGTACCTACAATGTTTGTGCGCTGTGTAAACAACGAGTGACGTATACGCGCGAGAGATCACTTCCGGCGCCAGAGCGCTTACACACCTCACGCCGTGTTCGCGCTCAAGGACACAGTGGTGTATTAGAGGTAAAAAATGATATAAATACTGTTCGGTTTCTCACACAAACCGATCATTTCGTGTCTTAGGACATCAATGTGTCGTCACGAGCCGCATGGTTTAATTTGGATTTGTCTGTGCATGTTTTTTTTTACTCTCATAGATTTTGTTACCATTGACATGCATTATACGACTGACAGACGGCAACGGTTGGAGTTAAAAATCATCATTTGTGTTCTACTGAAGAAACAAAGTCACCTACATCTTGGATGCCCTGGGGGTAAGCAGATAAACATCAAATTTTCATTTTTGGGTGAACTATCCCTTTAAGTTCAGATCTCTGAACAATTAGTATTTTGTTTACAACCATAGACTGTAAAAAACTCCATTTTAGTAACTGAAGTCACCAGTGTGTCTATATGACGCTGACATCTTGAGTCTCGAGTCTGCGCATAGTGAACTTGGAGCCCGAGTCTGTGCAGTAGTGAGCGCAAAGTGAAGCCACGATATCAAGTCTCGCACAAACTCAGAACTTATTATGTCGGTGTGAAATAAACAGTTCTGGAAATGTAGAAATTAAAGTTAATAATTATCACTAATAATATATAATCATAATTATATTATCATGGCTATCATATATAGTCGTAGGATTCTTTACCATTATGGTAAAACAGCTTAATCCACTTAATCTACAAATCTTTTGTTTCGAATCAGTGGTTCAGAGCGTATATGAAAGACCCTGTTTACACCTGGTTTTAAAGGGTTAGTTAACTCAAAAATGAAAATGATCTCATAATTTACTCACCCTCAAGCCATCCTAGGTGTATATGACTATCTTCTTTCAGCCAAACACAATCATAGTTATATTAAAAAAATATTCTGGCTCTTCCCAGATTTATAATGGGAGTGAATAGAGGATGAGATTTTGAAGCCCAAAAAAGTGCATCCATGGGGTTAATAAAGGTCTTCTGAAGCAAAGCGATGGGTTTTTGTAAGAAAAAAATTTGAGATTTTTGAAAAACAGAGTTTTTTCTGTAACACATTGCTACAAAAATAAATGTACTGTAAACATACTGTAGGACTATATTATTTTTATGTACTACAGTATAATGAAAATTTGTGTCTAAAAGTTGTATGGTTTCTACATTTTGCAGACATGCAGAGTTGGGATTTCCCATAAAACAGTTTACTTACAGTTTAGAGAAGTTGTTTCAAAAAATGAGCCAGATGTATAAATTAAAATTCACTTATTTAAGCAGCACAGCAATAAATCTTTCTCGATTATTAAAGCAACACATTAGAATGACTTCTTAAGGATTAAGTTACACAAGATTTTTTGATTGGCTGCTGAAAATGGGGCTTTTCCATCACAGTCCTTGACCTCTAAAATCATGCTGGCATAACAGTCCTGATGACTCATACTGAATACATGTGAATGTTGCTCTTCTGTCACCTGCGACCCTGAACTGACCAGCAAATGATTCCTTGTGTCTGTTTTTCTCTAATATCTTGTAAGTATGACTGCTGTGGTTGAGCTGCAGCCCTTTCCAAATGCACACCACATCTGTACCTGTTCTCACAGTTATGCCAGGCTGTGCCAGCCCCGTCTGTTCTGTGACCACACCGAAGCCTCATCCATCTGTTTCCCAGCCTGTCTCTATGTCTCCTTCATTCTGTCTTTCCCTGTGGTCCTGTATGGCCATATACACACAGTTGATTCTCTATTACCGTTCACATAGTGGGAGTAAATAGAGAAGTTTATATGAGCCAAAATGTTTTGTGTATGTATTCAAACACATATTTGATTCAAAAGGTCTGACAACCTCTCATGCAGTGAGTTGGAATGCTCTGTTTGGAGCCGTCAGGTGCATGAGCCAGGTGAGTTTGTCATTCCTTTCTCTTGATGAGAGCAGGAAGAGGGCTGGCCAATGAAAGCATCTGTCCATGTTCTTCCACAGCTGCAGACACCAGAAGAGCAGCCCCACTGGACAAGCTTCATTCGGGGATAATCGAGACCAGCAGCGTCCTCTTGGAAGTACGATAGATGAGGAAGCGAGCACACGCACACGCACACGCACATGCTCTTTGCTTACAGAAAGGTGAAACATTCAGAATGGAAGAACTGGCTTTGTTTCAGTGTGAATTGTGATTTGAAGTGATTTTAATTGAGATTTAAGCTGAATTGGTCACACTGCACTGGAAGTTGATTTGGAATGACAGCAAGAGGAATTATCTGAATGGACCCTTTTCACATTTCCAGGGTCTCAGCACAGGAAGTCACCATAGGTAAGCTTCTATTGGTGACCAGAAACTACAACAAATATGATTTTTTTTCATTCTCATTTGCCCCAATACCAAAAGAAAAAAGAATCCATGATAGCATTTCTGTGACTTTCCAAAAGAAGTAAAAATATTGAGAGACTGCCCTTACAAAAAAGTTTATTCAAGTGTGCTATTACACTATAAAAATGCTGGGTTAAAAATAACCCAAGTTGGGTTAAATATGAACAAACCCAGTGTTTGGGTTGTTTTGACCCAGGAGGTGGGTTAAATGTTTGACCAACCTGCTGGGCAGTTTTATTTTATTTAGTTGAGTTAAATAAAACTACCCAACAGGTTGAGTCAAACATCTAACCCAACCCCTGGGTTTGTCCATTTTTAACCCAACTTGGGTTATTTTTAACCCAGCATTTTTTAGAGTATAGTATACTTCTTTTAAACTAAAAATAAAAAATATATACTTTGTCTACTTTTTATGTACTTTTCAGAAATATACTTAAAGAATTAGTTCACTTTCAAATACAATTTTCCTGATAATTTACTCACCCCCATGTCATCCAAGATGTTCATGTCCTCCTTTCGTCGGTCGAAAAGAAATTAAGGTTTTTGATGAAAACATTCCAGGATTATTCTCCTTATAGTGGACTTCAATAACCTCCAAACGGTTGAAGGTCAAAATTACAGTTTCAGTGCAGCTTCAAAGGGCTTTAAACGATACCAGACGAGGAATAAGGGTCTTTAGCGAAACGATCGGCCATTTTATATGCTTTATATAAACAAATGATCGCCTTCCAAATGATTCCGCCAAAACCGCACTTTCGTATTCTTCAAAAAGCTTACGCTGTATGTCCTACACCTTCCCTATTCTACTATTCCCTCTATGGAAAAAATGTAGAATAGGGAAGGCGTAGGACATACAGCGTAAGCTCATTGAAGTATTTCGCTAGATAAGACCAGATAAGATACTCCCACTCGCCACTCCCTCTAATTTAATGCTAAGGTAATAAAACACAAAGACAAAGTATATTGTTATAAATGTAGGCAACATAAAAAACTAAAATAATAAAAAACAAAACTTGATTTACAATGATTTAGCTACTAGATTTACGTGTCGTCGCCCTGGTCTGATAAAGTGCTGCATTGTAACTCAAAGGCATTTGCGAAATTAGGCTGTTTTTCCACTCTGGTACACAAAAGTTAATTTATTAAATATGATGAAAATCATTGTTTTGTCTGTAAGCCCTATAAACCTTCAAATGTAAAGATTATTAAACATTTCTCAAAAGCAAAGTTTTTCTTGGGACAAGTTTAATAATTAGTTAATATCGAGTAACTCGAGTACTTTCATTCATTTCTGAATGATTCAGAGTTTTCGAACAAATCGGTTGAGTGAATTATTCAGTGGCTCACTTATATTGTTTTCTGAATGAATCAATGATTTGAACGAATAGGTTGAATGAACGAATTAAATGATTTGCTCATAAAGCACAGTCATTTGTTGGCATGTAACTTACTATGTAACCAACAGAAAAAAATCTTTATTTCTTTTTTTTTCTTCAAAACTTGGCTTTCACAAGGGAACATTTAAAGTTTGTGTTGACAATGTTATATGATTAAACTTTTTCAATTAATTTTAATGGTACTTTCTTCTCAAAATCAAACTGCAGTTCTGCATCCTGTTTGCTTACCTCAATTCAAATTTAGTCAAAACACAACCCTGCCACTCACACATCTTTCAGATGTTCATTAACAGCAGTGTCAGTCCTCAGAAACATTTGTTATATGGATTTCAGTCAAATTTAGCTAATTTTAGACGCATTATGAATCAGATGATTAGAGAACAGACTGTGGGCAAACTAAGACTACAATGATAATTCATGGATTGCTTTATGCGGCATCTACCATTTTAGTTCTTTAACCACTACCCCTTTTATGCATTATCATAATATGTTAAAGCATATACAATATTTGTGCACCAGCCAGCTTATTGAGATCAGAAATCATTTGATGATTGTGTGACACTCTGGTTAGATAACTGCCCAAGGGTATAGCTAAAAGACAGATTACCCATCTGCCCCCTTTGCTGACTGTGACCTTTGCAGTAGCAGAACTACAGGCTCTGCAGACCCTTATTAATGCGCACTAATCAGCTATTAATCATTTGACATTCCTGGGACATTACAGGGCTGGGGGGTGTGGTGAGGGGTGACTGGAGAGAAACAAGGATGCAAAAGGGCCTCAAATGTTTTAGGTGAAAGTCTCACTGTAATTGTGACAATTTCCTTAATGCTTGTTAGTGGTGTTTGTAAAGCCTGACGTGATGTGGGGTGAACTCGGAGACGAGGGAAGGCTGGATCCAAATGCAAATAAGGTTTATTAAAGTCCCCATGAAATCAAAATTGAAGGGTTTGTTAGCCTTACTGTTATCTATAAGCTAGTGTACTCCAAAAAAAGACAAAATTCGCATTTAGAAGATATAAGCATTCAAAACTTACAGTCTCTCACTTCCGTCAATATGGATCAATGATTTTGATGACATCACGCTGCACTTCAGCTTCTCATCATATTTTCTGTCCAATCAAATGCTCTCTAGAATCTGAAGCATCCCTCCCCCTAATTAAAAAATAGCTGCGGCTGAAATCGGTCACTTGTTCACACATTTACTATTTTCTATATGATGAATGGCACTATTACGGGGCAGTCGTGGCCTAATGGATAGAGAGTCGGACTTGTAACCCAAAGGTCATGGGTTCGAATCTCAGGTCCGGCAGGGATTGTCGGTGAGGGGAGTGAATGTCCAGCGCTCTCCCCACCCTCAATACCACGACTGAGGTGAGACCCTTGAGCAAGGCACCGTACCCCCAACTGCTCCCCGGGCGCCGCAGCAATGGCTGCCCACTGCTCCGGGTGTGTGTTCACGGTGTGTGTGTTCACTGCTGTGTGTGTGCACTTGGATGGGTTAAATGCAGAGCACAAATTCCGAGTATGGGTCACCATACCTGGCCACATGTCACTTCACTTCACTTCACTTCACTATATAGGTGATAGGGAACAATTAAGACAATATGCTATCCATCGAGGCAAATGAAGTCTGGTTTCACGTTAGTGTCACGCGAATTGCGCACAAAGTCTGCACAGGAGAGCACAGAGCAGATGCGCGAGTCGGTGCAGACCACAAAAGGTATCGGACCCATTTGAATTCTGCACAGAATTCTATATTTTAAACCGATGTGGAGGAGATTAGGAGGAGAAACGGTTAGAGATTAGGAGGAAACTTGGCTTTACCGCTCTGGCGGAGCTGTGATGTAAACTAAACGCTATTGGCTATTTTAAAAAAGGGGAGGAGCTGTTCGAGATGTCCCGCTCTGTCTTCCTGTTTCAATGGAAATTCCGTCATAACATTGAATAATGCTGCACGTTTCTAGGCACTTCAGTGGGCCTTTGAAGATATAAAAGAACCTAAATAAACCAAGTAACAGACACTAGGGGACTCCAGGAACAGATAAACGAAACAGAACTGAGCACACCAATATTTAGTAATTAAATATTCACTTAATTTTCACGTCTGTGTTGAGATATTGTTTCAAGTTTAAGTTTTATGTCTTTTATTTTGTAATTCTCACTGTCATACTTCCTGTTTGTCATGTGCTTCCCTTGCTCCTTATGTTATCCTGCCATGCGCTCCCCTTGTCTATTGGCTGCGTTCCACTCCAATTTTAGACACGCACTCGGGAACTTCCCTGAGCACTTCCCCTCGGGGGAACCCCTGCCGCCATTTTGAAGTGCGTTCCACTTCGTGAAGTGGATGAGGGAAGTTTATATGGACAGAGCCTCGCTCCCTCGATTTTGAAAGAGGGAGCGAGTCTACTTCATATATACTTCAGGTAGCTCCATATACCACAATGCAACACGATTGTGATGTCACCGTATATCGTGATTAATTTACCACACCACAAACAACTCTATGATATATTAATCATTTTTGTGAATATTTAAAACAACCCAAACACACCTATAAACAAATATAATGCTGCATTATACAATTTCGTAAGGGAAAAAATTTACTCCATAGGGGACTCCAAGTGATCAAGGGCTTAGGACGTTCCAATTCAGCCCACTGCAAAGGTTACACCAGTAGTGGGCACTCATGCAACATAAGCAATGACGTACATCTGAGTCAATGAGACTGAGGGAAGTTAGCTAGAGAAGGGCAAAAAAAAAAAAAAAAAACTGGAACGCAGCCCGTGTGTCATTCTCAAGCACATGACAAACAGGAAGCATGAGATTGAGAATTACAAAATAAAAGTCATGAAATGTAAACTTGAAACAAAACCACAACACAGATGTGACATCACCAAATCTCTCTGTTTAAGCTCATTAAATCGTTACTCTGCCTCAGAAGTAACGTACTGATTCGTAATTACACGAAAAGTAATTTTCGTGAGGTACTTTTGTGCACAAACGCTGCCTGCTCAGTGCCTGAAAGGGCAGCGAGGCAACAAGTCAGCTGCCTAAGTTATCGGACGCAGCCGTAGTGTTTCTTTACAAAGTGAAATCGCAAACTACTGGCCTGGCATAAATAATACAGCGTTTTTAATCTTTTTTTGTGGATCCATGTGAATGGGGATCATTTTGACAATGGCGTCGTCTATGCAAAAAATGCAAAGGAATGGCCTTTCCATTTTTAGTACGTTGTTGTCGTGTAAACTTACCCCTAAGAATCACAGGGTTAAGAATATTTATCTCAAATCTTATTAGGGAAAGGTTGTTACTTTTATTTTTAGTATTGTGTCAACGCCTTATGCACAGGCAAGCTTATATTTTCATCATAAAAAGTAAAATCTTATATGCAACAGAGAAGGCAATACATTTGCATCTGTACCCAGATCACACAGTTTGAATTAGAATATTGCTTCTTTTTGCAAGACCATAAAGCATTTGACTTCTTGTGAGGCGCTCCAGTTGGCTGACTATGTAGAGATGTGTCTGTGTTTCAGTCCAAGCTCGATGGTTATAATCATCACATCACTGACAACACACAAAAGCACATCTTGCTTGCCTTTGTTTCCTCTCAATCATTTTTGCATATTATGTCACTTCCAGATTTTAGATCACAGGAAGCGTTTGGTGTCACCCGCTGATTATCTTGTCCTTGTCCAACCTTCTCTTCTGAAATCGATTTGATAGATACTGGATAACAGATATTACTGCTTTAAAGGCTGGTGGAGATTATGAGTGTGTGATGTTTGAACCTAACAAACACACAGAGGAAGTTACTTACAAATAAATCTATAGGCCTATATACTACGGTTCAAAAGACTGGTAAGAAGTTAATAGTTTTATTTAGCAAGGACACTATAGTCAGCGAGGACATTTATAATGTTAAAAGAGTTCTTTTTCAAATAAATACTGTTCTTTTGAACTTTATAGGCTACTGAAAATGTATCACTGTTTCCTCAAAAAAATTAAGCTGTTTTCAACATTGATAATAATAATAATAAATGTTTGTTGAGCAGCAAATCATCATATCAGAATGATGTCTGAAGGATCATGTGACACTGAAGACTGGAGAAATAATGCTAAAAATTCAGCTTTGATCACAGGAATAAATTACTTTTTAAAATATATTCAAATAGGAAACTGTTATTTTAAATTGTAATAATATAAAAAAGCAGTGTTAATGTATAAAATATTGAAGTATTAAATGTATTAAAGTATTAAATTAAATTTAAAAAGTGAGATGTTTTTTCCAATCTATTAAAAACCAAAAACTATCTACACCATTGGCCCAGCTTGACAGTTTATCATCAGTGTTACAAATCATGATCAGTTGTCTAATTTCTCTAATGAATTGTCAGGACAGTTCAACAATTATTGAATACGAGACGTGTTTATGAAAGCTAATCTAATTAATGGAACATTAGTGCTGGGAGCCAAACTACAGAATTAATACTTCCTCTGAGATGATGAGATGATTAGTAAAGACTTTGGGTTCAGAAACTGAAAATAAGCACAAGGAATGCTTGTTTGAAAAGCAGTTATGATGAAACCAGTCACTGCAGAACAATGCAATGAATGTGCATCCAAAAAATGCCAGTGAGCTTCTGTGTAAAGAAGCCCAAACACATAATACTGAATACATAATATGAAAATTCCATCTTTTTGTAGAGTACATGCATGGATTGGTTTGAAAACTTACCTGATGAGTGGACTAATGTTTCTTCTTGCCTTCCCAGCTCATCCGAAAAAACCACAATGATGCTTTCAGTTGATTGATGGCATAAAACTGGTAATGTAAATCTAGATTAAGATCTATAAGGTACATTGTGCATAAAAGACCTTTAAAAATCGTTCATGATGTTCATGCTCAAAGGAACATTTCTCTTTATAACATGGTGCTGTAAATACTATTTTCTTCACTGATGCCCTCCAAGTTTTTTAATACAGGCACATTGCGTGAACACACAGTTCATGTTCATGAAAGGCCTACAGATCAATGGTTAAGAGAAGAGTAAAAGGTAATAGCCAGTTTCCACTAGCTGGTTTGTTCCTGGTTCTCGGTGTTAAGCATGGCAGCACGACAATTATTCACCCATTTAAGTGCTGGAGAAAGGCCAGATTAGCCCAGTCACTCATCAAAAAAAAGTGTGCTTTTATCATTTATAGTTTAACATTTTCAATTTTGTTTAAAAATAAGTATTGTTAACTCTTTCCCCGCCACTGACTGAATTTTCCGGCTTTCCGTGTTTAAGCCCTGGGTATGCTTTTTAGTGTACATGCACAGTTGAACGCACAGCCTTGCAAAGTATACTTCATTTGAAAGTGACGTTGACAGGCATTCGACACATGCTCAGTTTTGAGCAATCTCTCTCCACGAGTTACAGCTCATGTATATATCTTTGCTAGAGTTGTACAAATGAGGGTACTTTCTAACTTCTTCGCACAATCTCTCGACTATGGCCTCCGTTGTCGCTGTAGCTTGCACGCGTTCCAATCTGTTCTGTTTATGTTATGTCTTCGACTACCTTGTGAATCGACGCCCCCAGGGCACGATGGCCACCTTGTGGATAAACTAATTACTGCAAAAAATTAAATGCGCATATGAGACCTGCACGTACAAGTACGCACGGATACAAAAATCCGGCAGTGTGCGTACAGTACACGCGCACTCTTCTGATGACAAAATTTGCATCACTCGCACTTTACGCTGACCCACATGTACACGTAAAAAGTGAACGATACTTTGGGCTTTATAGACAGATTATTATTATATGCAACAGAGAGAAACAAGTACACAGCCATCTTTAGAATTTTGTCTTTGAACTTCCGTTTTTGCAGTAGCTCTGTATATTTCTGTGGCATCACTGTCAAAGAGTAATTAGCTGGTGAGCGATATCATAAATGTCAGTAGACTGGGAAGATTTTACAATGAGCAGTTCATTCATAAATCCTTAAAGGGTTAGTTCACCCAAAAATGAAAATAATGTCATTTATTACTCACCTTCATGCCGTTCCACACCTGTAAGACCTTCGTTAATCTTCAGAACACAAATTAAGATATTTTTGATGAAATCCGACGACTCCATGAGGCCTCCATAGCCAGCAATGACATTTCCTCTCTCAAGATCCATAAATGTACTAAAAACATATTTAAATCAGTTCATGTGAGTACAGTGGTTCAATATTAATTTTATAAAGTGACAAGAATATTTTTGGTGCACCAAAAAACAAAATACAGACTTATATAGTGATGGCCGATTTCAAAACACTGCTTCATTAAGCTTCGGAGCATTATGAATCAGCGTATCGAATCATGATTCGGATCGCGTGTCAAACCGCCGAACTGCTGAAATCACGTGACTTTGGCGCTCTGAACCGCTGATTCGACACAAAAGATTCATAACGCTCCGAAGCTTCATGGAGCAGTGTTTTGAAGTCGGCCATCACTATATAAGTCGTTATTTAGTTTTTTTTAGTGCACAAAAAAATACTCTTGTCGCTTTATAATATTAATATTGAACCACTGTACTCACATGAACTGATTTAAATATGTTTTTAGTGCCTTTAAGGATCTTGGGAGAGGAAATGTCATTGCTCCCTATGCAGGCCTCACGGAGCCATCGGATTTCAACAAAAATATCTCAATTTGTGTTCCGAACTTTAACGAAGGTCTTACGGTTGTAGAACGGCATGAGGGAGAGTAATTAATGACATTATTTTCATTTTTGGGTGAACTAACCCTTTAAGATCTTACCTCCATGCTGTGGAAACACAAACCACTAGACAGAACACAATGAGCACAGCACTGAAAAGGGGCGGGGCTACTTAAGGTCTATACGGTAGGGGGCGCTATTACGCATCTTTTTTTGATCATAAACTGATCAAAAAAGCTGGCGCTGGCTGGCAACTTTGTTCAAAAACGCTGGCGGGGAAAGAATTAAAAGTGAAATGTGTATCTTTTTCCTAGTGCTTTCAAAAAAACAAAACAAATAAATGCAAACCCGAACATCTGTGTAGTTTTTAACCAAATCTAGTCAAAGTTAATGTAATTAATAAATATTTCCATATGTTAAAAATTTGCATCAGCTCATGTAATGTACTGTGGGAATAACTTGCTGGCATTGTCATCTCAAATTCCCCAACAAACAGGCCAACATGAATTTTGTCATTCATTATTTGATTAATATGCTAACACATGCCATCTTTCCAGCACAAACTGAGAGCCACAGCTCTGTTATGAAACTAGCCCAAGGCCAGTGGCCTTTTATTTGAGTAATGAATAGTTAATGTATTTAAATTATATTTGCTCTGTCAATTTAAATAAGGTCAATCTGGTGATTTTAACTAAACATAGTTCTATATGTCACAGTCTTATAAATCTGAAGCACTTAGTAGACTTAATCTGCATCATCTTTTCTCGGTTACTTGACATGCACTGCAGTACAGTGTGAAATATCATTTAAAAATAAACATATAAAAAACAAAAATAAGCAGATGTCGGTGAACAACAAACAAAGATGCACATGCATGAGATCTCTTGATCCACAATTATTTCAGCCAATAATTTAATAGACACACATATATATGTGTGTATATTATGGAAGAGGATTAGGGCCAAGCAATAATAAAAAAATAAAACCATCTCGAGATTAAAGTTGTTAAATTTCAAGAAAAATGTCGAAATAAAATGTTGAGAATAAACTCATTAAATTACGAGAAAAAACTCGTTAAATTTCGAGAAAAAGGTTGAGATAAAATGTTGAGAATAAACTCATTAAATTACGAGAAAAAACTTGTTAAATTTCGCGAAAAAGGTCGAGATAAAATGTTGAGAATAAACTCGTTACATTTCGAGAAAAAGGTCGAGATAAAATGTTGAGAATAAACTCGTTAAATTTCGAGAAAAAAGTTGAGATCAAATGTTGAGAATAAACTCGTTAAATTTCGAGAAAAAAGTTGTTAAATTACGAGAACAAATTTGTTAAATTATGAGAAAAATGTCGTTAAATTTCGAGAAAAAGGTTGAGATAAAATGTTGAGAATAAACTCATTAAATTACGAGAAAAAACTCGTTAAATTTCGAGAAAAAAGTCATTAAATTACGAGAACAAATTTGTTAAATTATGAGAAAAATGTCGTTAAATTTCGAGAAAAAGTGAGATAAAATGTTGAGAATAAACTCGTTAAATTATGAGAAAAAACTTGTTAAATTTCGAGAAAAAAGTCGAGATAAAATGTTGAGAATAAACTCATTAAATTACGAGAAAAAACTCGTTAAATTTCGAGAAAAAAGTCATTAAATTACGAGAACAAATTTGTTAAATTATGAGAAAAATAAATTTCGAGAAAAAGTGAGATAAAATGTTGAGAATAAACTCGTTAAATTATGAGAAAAAACTTGTTAAATTTCGAGAAAAAAGTCGAGATAAAATGTTGAGAATAAACTCGTTAAATTACGAGAAAAAACTCGTTAAATTTCACGAAAAAGGTCGAGATAAAATGTTGAGAATAAACTCATTAAATTACGAGAAAAAACTCCATAAATTTCGAGAAAAAAGTCGAGATAAAATGTTGAGAATAAACTCGTTAAATTACGAGAAAAAACTCGTTAAATTTCGAGAAAAAGGTCGAGATAAAATGTTGAGAATAAACTCATTAAATTACGAGAAAAAAGTCGAGATAAAATGTTGAGAATAAACTCATTACATTTCAAGAAAAAAGTCGTTAAATTACGAGAACAAATTTGTTAAATTATGAGAAAAATGACGTTAAATTTCGAGAAAAAGGTTGAGATAAAATGTTGAGAATAAACTCATTAAATAACGAGAAAAAACTCGTTAAATTTCGAGAAAAAAGTCGTTAAATTACGAGAACAAATTTGTTAAATTATGAGAAAAATGTCGTTAAATTTCGAGAAAAAGTTTGAGATAAAATGTTGAGAATAAACTCGTTAAATTATGAGAAAAAACTTGTTAAATTTCGAGAAAAAGGTCGAGATAAAATGTTGAGAATAAACTCGTTAAATTACGAGAAAAAACTTGTTAAATTTTGAGAAAAAAGTCAAGATAAAATGTTGAAAATAAACTCGTTAAATTACGAGAAAAAAACTCGTTAAATTACGAGAAAAAAGTCTTTAAATTACGAGAACAAATTTGTTCAATTATGAGAAAAATGTCGTTAAATTTCAAGAAAAAAGTCGAGATTTAAAATGTTGAGAATAAACTCGTTAAATTATGACTTTATTCTCAACATTTTATTTCGACTTTTTTCTCGAAATTTAACGAGTTTTTTCCCGAAATTTAACAACTTTAATCTCGAGATGGTTTTATTTTTGCATTATTGCTTGGCCCTAATCCTCTTCCGTAGTATATAAATATATCTAAACAACGTTCAGCAATGCACGGACAAGAACCATATTTTCTTGTTTAATGCAAATATCTGTTTAAATATGTTCACCGCTATGCTGGAAATCAGCAGGTCACTCATATCAATACTACTAGTATGGTCTAAATTTTAATAATAATATATAATTTTGAGGTCTCCTTCTCCTGCTACGGCATTCCTTAAATAAGAAGCAGGCGCTCTGCGTGTCATCTTGCAACGTGGCGTCCACGCCCATCTCGAGTTACAGACAGCCCACTGGCCAATAGCAGAGCTTCTAACAATCCCGTACTTTGTTAGCCGCGGTATGATTGGCTGTGCGCTGACACGCATCCATTCGGGGTTTGGTTGTCGCCCTTTAGTGATCCGCCGGGTATGTTTGAATCGAAAATGAAAAGAAGCGTCTTGTTCGTGTTCTGATGACTTGAATCGTTTCGCTCTGAGTTGATAACAATTGAAACGCGTCTCCCTGGCAACTGCGGTTTTGACGGTGATCGATCAGATAGTTGCAGCGTTTAACTTTGTGCCAGTTTTAAACTCTGGATTGCGTCTCTCAGACATGGACGCGTCGACGTGTTTATGGTTTTTGTCTGTTTGCACGTGCCTGGTGCACGCGAAACCCACTCTCAGGAAAGAAAGAGTTCATCACGAGCCTGAACTGAGCAGACAACCTCACGAAGATAACCAGAGCTATCAGTACGACCACGAGGCCTTTCTGGGCAAAGAGGAGGCCACCACATTCGATCAGCTCACCCCAGAGGAAAGCAAAGCCAGATTAGGGTAAGATTGGGGTTTTGTTCAACAGACCTACTTGAGCAGTATTGTTGCATATCTCTATATGTGGGTCAATAACACTATTTCTGAATCTACAAACATATATATACACATATACATACTTGGGGTTACTTCATTTGACCCCAAAGAGAGTCTCTATGTTTTTCCCTGTCACGTGACACATGACAAAATGCCTCCTGCATAGTGGTTGCCACACTGGCATGTCAACATTTTGGTGCTGGATATCAGGGTTTAATGTGTGTTTAATATCAGGGTGAAATGGGTGTAGACATGAAGCTCTTCCCACAGAACTCCCTCTTCTCCAGGACTGGGAGCATGGGAGGACTCACTAAACATCACAACGTGGCATCAGAGATAAAAATAATTTGCTGTTGACCGTCTTCTAGTTACTTGGACTCTAGTTCCTGTCAAGAACATTTCTCGGTTGTATTTCAAACCAAAATAAGCGTAAATTATATCTTGCTTAGAAAATGAAGCCTTGCTAGAAAGATTAAGCACATTTCCCACTCAGTTCTCAGGACTTTAATGCAAACAAATATTTAATGTATCAATTTTCTATTACATAATATATGTATATATATGTGTGTGTATATATACAGTACAGTCCAAAAGTTTGGAACCACTAAGATTTTTAATGTTTTTAAAAGAAGTTTCGTCTGCTCACCAAGGCTACATTTATTTAATTAAAAATACAGTAAAAACAGTAATATTGTGAAATATTATTACAATTTAAAATAACTGTGTACTATTTAAATATATTTGACAAAGTAATTTATTCCTGTGATGCAAAGCTGAATTTTCAGCATCGTTACTCCAGTCTTCAGTGTCACATGATCCTTCAGAAATCATTCTAATATGCTGATTTGCTGCTCAAGAAACATTTATGATTATTTTCAATGTTGAAAACAGTTGTGTACTTTTTTTTTCAGGATTCCTTGATGAATAGAAAGTTCAAAAGAACAGCATTTATCTGAAATACAAAGCTTCTGTAGCATTATACACTACCGTTCAAAAGTTTGGGGTCAGTAAGAATTTTTATTTTTTTGAAAAGAAATGAAAGAAATGAATACTTTTATTCAGCAAGGATGCATTAAATCAATCAAAAGTGGCAGTAAAGACATTTATAATGTTACAAAAGATTAGATTTCAGATAAACACTGTTCTTTTGAACTTTCTATTCATCAAATAATCCTGAAAAAAAATATTGTACACAAATATTTTGTACAATTGTACACATTAAATGTTTCTTGAGAAGCAAATCAGCATATTAGAATGATTTCTGAAGGATCATGTGACACTGAAGACTGGAGTAATGATGCTGAAAATTCAGCTTTGATCACAGGAATAAATTACATTGTAAATATATTCAAACAGAAAATTACTGTTTTTACTGTATTTTGGATCAAATAAATGCAACCTTGGTGAGCATAAAAGACTTCATAAAAGAAATCTTTCAGATCCCAAACTTTTGAACAGCAGTGTGTGTGTGTGTGTGTGTGTGTGTGTGTGTGTGTGTGTGTGTATGTGTATATATATATATATATATATGTAAGAGCTGAAAAGCTAGAAATGTGTCTCCACAAATATGAAAACTCCACTGTACATGCAAATAAGATCAAGTCTACATTTTATACACTCTTTTTTTTCCTATGTACTTTTAAACTCTTTAGGAAAATAGTTGATCGTATTGACGGTGATGTTGATGGATATATCACCACCGATGAACTCAAGGCCTGGATCAAGAGAGTCCAGAAGCGTTACGTCTATGAGAACGTCGCAAAGGTCTGGACTGACTATGACCTGAACAAAGACAACAAGATCTCATGGGATGAATATAAGCAAGCAACTTATGGTTACTACCTCGGTGAGCCACGCTGTTCTCAAACCATCTGAAGTTTTAATACCAATGAAATGTTTTTGTGATAGCTCCCTTAATAAAATTCCTTGTTTTCCAGCCAATCCAGAGGAGTTTGAAGACGCAACAGACCAGTTCAGCTTTAAGAAGATGCTTCCGCGAGATGAACGCAGGTTTAAGGCTGCAGATCTCAATGGAGATTTAGCCGCAGAGCGAGAGGAGTTCACTGCTTTCCTCCACCCGGAGGAGTTTGATCACATGCAGGAAATTGTGGTTCTTGTGAGTGTCAGTTGGACTTTAGACAGTGTGATTTGCTGTCAGTTTAATAATACAGACCATTTAAAAAAATTAATTCATCACTTTACTATCTTCTATCAGGAAACTCTGGAGGACATTGACAAAAATGGAGATGGACATGTAGATGAGGACGAATACATTGGTAGGTTCATCTGTATTTTTGCACGTCTGGTATCTTCTTGTGAGTTTTAGACACTGAAACTCTTGACAGAATTGGCATTTTTGGGTGAATTATCCTCATCCAAGGGAAAATTGTTTCCATTTTGCTATTTTACAGCGGACATGTTTGCTCATGATGATGGCGGTCCAGAGCCAGACTGGGTACGAACTGAGAGAGACCAGTTTTCAGATTTCAGAGATCTGAACAAAGACGGGAAGATGGATCTAGAAGAGATTCGTCACTGGATCCTGCCGCAGGACTATGATCATGCGCAGGCAGAAGCCCGGCATCTGGTGTACGAGTCGGACACTGACAAGGTACGCTGACCTGGAGTGTCTTTAAACATGAATCAAAATATTAGTACTGATCCTGTAATACATTAATGGTAATTTAAAGTAATTAAATGCATACTAAACATTGATAGGAGGAACATAGGAGAAAAATACCATAAGTATGATGTTATTTATTGAAATGTATGAATTTATTTTAAACACACTATTGGTCAAAAGTTTGGGTCAGTATAATATTACTTTTTTTTCCCTTTTTTTTCAAGAAATGAATACTTTCATTCAGAGAGGATGTGTTAGATTGATCAAAAGTATCAGTAAAGACAGTTACATTGTTATAAAAATGTATATTTTAAATAAATGATATTCTTTTGAACTTTGTTCATCAAAGAATCCTGAAAAAATAAATGTATTACGACTTCCACAAAAATATTAAGCTCTCAACACTTTTTAACATTGATAATAATCAGAAATGTTTCTTGAGCATGAAATCATCATATCAGAATGATTTCTGAAGGATCATGTGACACTGAAGACTGGAGTAATAATGCTGACAATTCAGCTTTGGTCACAGGAATACATTTTGTTTTAAAAACGTAACATTTCCGATGATTGACATAATATGCTGTTGATGAGGACTGATCCTCGCATAAAAATACTGATGCTGAATGTTTTGACTAGTAATTTTTTTTTGCTTATTGTGACAATGATAGTGGGGTAAAAAATGAACAGACTGCTCTCAGAGTGCTGATATTAGACAGCAACATTACTATATTATTGTTTACACTATATACAACACCATGTTAATGGAACAGCTAAATGTGGCTAAACTTAATTGTTTTAAGTTCACTTAAATTTAAAATGTATAGGCTTTGTTTCACAGTCAGGGCTTAGATTAAGCCAGGATTAACCCTTAGTTTAATTAGGACATTTTAAGCAGCTTTTATAAACGTGCCTTAGAGAAAAAAATATTGGTGTGCATCTTGAGACAAAACAATAGCACTGATGCATTTTAAGATTTGCTTTCAGTTAAAACAGCTCAAACATGCATTTTAGTTTGGGACTATCTTAAAGGCACAATATGTAATTTTTCGCCGCTAGAGTTCGCTTGTTCAAAACAAAGTGATGACGCCTTGTTTTCGTGGAATCATGGGAGGTGCTGTCTTCACATCTACAGCCCATGGAAAAGAATCCGATGGGACTCGGACAGAAATCATGTTCATGGATGAGATTACTGTAGTATGAAGCAGAGCAGGCCGAGTGATGTTGGAGCAGAGCGAGACTGCTGGAGTGATTGCTAATGAAAGACGAGGGTGACACACGGCTCGAGAGCAGCGGGACTTTTATTTTGCCGCAGTCGCCACTTCTTCCGGTCAAGGAGCGCTGTTTATCATATTAGATGCATTTGTGTGTTGATAGTTGTTATAATGCTACTCTGCGTTCACTCAGCGGCTACTATGAGACACTTGTTGCACACTGCAGTAAACTAGATCGATATTAGGCATGGTAAAACATGGTACTCGCAGTAAATCAAGAAAACAAGATTTAAACAATAAGATTAAATGTGTTGAGCTATATAACATTAGTTTTCTGTCGATGAATGTATCCAAACAGTTGCTCACCTGTCTAATAAAACATATAATATATTAAAGCATCTTTGGTGTTTCCATGGTTTCTACAAAATAGCCGGAAATCGAGGGTAAGGATGTCATTGATAGGCGACGCACGGAAACGGTCCATGTCCTATTTAAGATTGCTTATTTCTCTGGATTTAAACATTCTTGGAAACATTTGTACTCAAGAAGTCAACAAAATATATAACATTGTTCTAGTGGTTTATTGATATTTTAATCCAAAAATCTCACATATTGTGCCTTTAAGCCTTGTCTGTGAAACTGGGGGATATTTTTTTACGCTTATTAAATGTTAAAAATGATGATCAATTATAATGTCATCACACTGTACTATCAATTATACTGTAATGTTGAATTGCTATAATTAATGGTTAAAAATTGAGAGGAAAATCCATGTAGTAGAGACATCAGTATCAGTGAGATACCATTAAACAAATATTTAAAATATACTGTCGTTATGCTGTTTCTACATTTAATTTATATATTCAGTGTGAAAATAGTAATATTATTTTAAATTGTTATAATATTTCACAATATTACTGTTTTTACTGCATTTTTCATCAAATAATTGCAGCCTTGGTAAGCAGTAGAGACTTCCTTCAAAATAAATAAAAAATCTTTACTCGCCCCCAACTTTTAAAGTGTAGTATATTTATATATAAATAACAAAGTTAATTGATCGTGAATTTTAAGGAGAAATTGTTTTATAATAATGAATTATATGAAATATAAATTTTTTTTAGGACCAGATGCTGACCAAAGAAGAGATTCTTGAGAACTGGAACATGTTTGTAGGCAGCCAGGCCACCAACTACGGCGAAGATCTGACCAGGAACCATGATGAGCTATGAGCCCGAGCGAAGGGTGTGGAACTCTACCCGAGGAACTCCATGGCTTCCTTTCCCTGAGAAGCCATGCCACTGACTGATCTACTGCAGCTCTACCTCACAGACACTGGACATGGAGGAATCACTGACTGATGGCCATACTCTCGAATATAAACTTCAGATTTCCTCCTTCACTCTATGTTCTTTTTGTGAGTGCTCAAGGAACTCTCCTGGTCCTGGTTGAATGAGCTGCTACAGATTTCCTCAGCTGAAGCTGAGCCTTTTAACTCAAAGAGCAGTTATAGGACAAAGCCTGTACTTGTACAAGTTGTGTCTGTTTTTGTCTGGTGTCAGTATTGATTTTATGTAGCCCCGCCCCTTTTTAGTGTTGCGTTTGTTGTGTTCTGTCTTCTGGTTTGTATTTTCACAGCATTAAGGTAAGATTTTATGGATTTATGAATGAAACGTTCGTTTTGAAATCTTCCCAGTCTTCTGACATTTATGATATCTGCTTCAAACAGTACAATGCTCATTATAAGTGATGCCGTAGAATCATACAGAGCTACCGCAAAAATGGAAGTTCAAACGCAAAACTCTAAAGATGGCTGCGTGCTTGTTTCTCTCTGGTGCATAAGGTCTATATTAGAACAAACTTTCTATTTATTTAGAACTTCATGCTTTGATAATATCACGCTTTTTCTACAGAAAGCACTACAAGTCAGTGTTGATATATGGTTATACATAAATGTGTAATTATACTTTAGATTATCACAAATTTTCCATTGCTGGCCAATAATGTCTTATTTGTTTTGATCCTGAGAGGTTTTGGCATGATAATCTGAAGCGATGTTAGATGAAGGTCTAAACGTGTTTGATAATTTCTCACTGAATTTTACCAGTCATTCAATAAGAACTCAATTGACTACAAAATTAGTCCTGTAGACCTTAATCAGGGTAGTGCCATATTTAATTTTTGACAGGAATGAAATGAGGCTGTGAGGGAGAGAATACAGTGTTCAGTAGTTTGTACTGTTATTTATTTAAAAACATACCGATTGCTGATGAGACACCTTTCTGAGAAAGGTAGACAAACTCCAGAAACGGTTTTAAAAGTTGTGAAAATACAGCATGTGATCTTTGGACCTTTATACAGTGCTTGCCATCTGTCCCTCACAACCTCGTTTTCATCCGAGTTAAATTCAATATGGCGTCTACTCTGACTGAAGTCTGTAGTCTTCATTTTATGCAGAATAATAGTAGATCATTTATCACCAAGACCTTCTTTTTTGGCTTGGTCACAGAGGCTTGCATGAATGTTTATTTTGTGAAATGTTTTATTTTAATTTAATTCACAACTTTATATGGCACCATGTTGTTAAAAACCTGAAGAGCAAATGAGCCAAAACATCAGCTGTCTGCTAGCAAAGCGAACAAACACTCATTTGAGACTATTTTTTTTTTCTCAGTGATACTTTACAAAACAAGTAAAAAATAAAACTTTTCATAAAACTTGAAAGTTTTTTTTTGTGTGTCTAATGAATTGCTATATGGGCCACTCTACAGAATTTGTTCAAAGTCAGAGATGAAATGGAAACGTCTTGAAATGTTATATGCATGCAAATTGTATAATATCTAAGGTTTCTAGTAATTGTACAGTTAATTCTCATATTGTATTTTCAGAAAATTTAGGATTATTTTTCTTTTGTCACTACCGAAACACAATGATAAATAATTTAATAAGAAGGGTTATATTGACCTATTAAGATTTTGTTTATATCTAACTTGTAAATATATTTTTTTGCTATTTTTAAAAAAGGTTTTCACAGGTAAATCAATAATAATTACAATTTTAACAATATTTCAAGTGTAATTTATGAGATTTGTTGTATTTTGAGTTCAATCTCTTGAGTTCAAATCATACTGATTTCAAAGTCAAGGATTCATTAGTTTGAATATACATTGAACCAAACACTATAATAGCATCTTAGTTGATAATTCAATATACTTTATTTTTGACAAAACGTCCCATGTTTCGGTCGTGACTGCACATTTTCGGTAGTGACAGTAATGTGTTGGTAGCGACCACATCACATTACAGACTTTTAACTCGCATACTAAAACACTATTGATTTGCATAATAAAACATACTAAAATTCTAATGATTTGCAAAACTACTAAAATTTTGTTTATTTCCCCCAAATAAACGATTGTGTTCCTGATGTCACTACCGAAATAATTTTAATACTTTTGAGCCTATCTCAAAGATGATAATCAGCACATGGTTACAGTTCTGAACAGTTGTACACAAAAAAAACCCCCTCAATTTTATAGAATAACACCCAAAAAAGTTTGCTTAATTGCAGAAAAAATGTGTTCGGAAGTGACGTTCCTTAAAGTTACACACAGATTTTCAGACTTTTGAACACATTTAACTCAAAATTATGGCACCTATCTACTATGAAAGAGTGGCTATGAGAGGGAGGGACACAGGAATATTTCCTGATCAAAAATATAGGGGTGTGGTTAAAATCAGTCTCAGCCAATGGACTAAAACATACTCTGTTTTGGTAGTGACATGAAAATTGAAAACACATTTTTACATAAAGTTTCATGATATAAAAAGTAACAATAAAATATATTTTTTTAACTTCACTTTTAGAGGTTAGGGTTCGGGACAGCCACCTCCCAATTAAAAGTACACAATAAATTATGATTTTATATATATATATATATAAAGCTTACTGATATTTTAAATAGTATTGTGGGATTCAATAGATAAATAAAATCTAAAATTTGAATACTTAAATGCTTTTTAAATGTGTTTTTTGGTTGGGGCTCATTTGGTTGTGTAGAACGGCCCATAATTGTTTTTAATTGGCGCACCAGATCAGAGGACTTGTAAAGACTTGTATTTTGAAATCAGTGTTTCGGGAATTCTGTAACTGTTTAACCATTGTTCGCCCCCACTTTTCCAAGCTTAAAGCTCTTGCCTGATCATAACCCTTCTTTTTCCAGTGATATTCCTCTGACCTTTTCTCTTTTGTAATGTCTCTCAGCAATCTCTCTTTCTACAGTCTTCCTTCAAATCTCCCTCATGCTCACTGTCCACCAGCACGAACCGGGTGCTAGTTCAGAGCTAGAGCTAGAGCTAGTGCCAGTTCGGAGTTGGTTCAACTGACGAGCCTTTAAGAACCAGTTTGCCTTTCCACAGGCTAGAGAGCCAGCACAGAGCCAGGTCTTACGTCACTGTATACGTCTCATATTTCACAGCAAAGCTAGCGCTGCAGCGCCAAACACAAACACACCAAGCTTGTTCGAGATGCATCGGTTTCCCGCAGAGCGATCGGCACATGACATCAAAGCTCCGCGAGAACGATCCAAAAGTACAAGGATTCGTATGCTCTACAAACGCTCCCGTGGATCCGCGGCACTCCGATGTCACCTGCCGAATCGGTCCGCGCTGCTCCGGTGCATCTCGAACAAGCCTTCCATCAACAATCGCAGATGTATATAGTATTTGTATATTTGTGTAATTTGTATATACAGGTCCTTCTCAAAAAATTAGCATATTGTGATAAAGTTCATTATTTTCCATAATGTAATGATAAAAATTAAACTTTCATATATTTTAGATTCATTGCACACCAACTGAAATATTTCAGGTCTTTTATTGTTTTAATACTGATGATTTTGGCATACAGCTCATGAAAACCCAAAATTCCTATCTCAAAAAATTAGCATATTTCATCCGACCAATAAAAGAAAAGTGTTTTTAATACAAAAAAAGTCAACCTTCAAATAATTATGTTCAGTTATGCACTCAATACTTGGTCGGGAATCCTTTTGCAGAAATGACTGCTTCAATGCGGCGTGGCATGGAGGCAATCAGCCTGTGGCACTGCTGAGGTGTTATGGAGGCCCAGGATGCTTCGATAGCGGCCTTAAGCTCATCCAGAGTGTTGGGTCTTGCGTCTCTCAACTTTCTCTTCACAATATCCCACAGATTCTCTATGGGGTTCAGGTCAGGAGAGTTGGCAGGCCAATTGAGCACAGTAATACCATGGTCAGTAAACCATTTACCAGTGGTTTTGGCACTGTGAGCAGGTGCCAGGTCGTGCTGAAAAACGAAATCTTCATCTCCATAAAGCTTTTCAGCAGATGGAAGCATGAAGTGCTCCAAAATCTCCTGATAGCTAGCTGCATTGACCCTGCCCTTGATAAAACACAGTGGACCAACACCAGCAGCTGACATGGCACCCCAGACCATCACTGACTGTGGGAACTTGACACTGGACTTCAGGCATTTTGGCATTTCCTTCTCCCCAGTCTTCCTCCAGACTCTGGCACCTTGATTTCCGAATGACTTTGGACCACTGAGCAACAGTCCAGTGCTGCTTCTCTGTAGCCCAGGTCAGGCGCTTCTGCCGCTGTTTCTGGTTCAAAAGTGGCTTGACCTGGGGAATGCGGCACCTGTAGCCCATTTCCTGCACACGCCTGTGCACGGTGGCTCTGGATGTTTCTACTCCAGACTCAGTCCACTGCTTCCGCAGGTCCCCCAAGGTCTGGAATCGGTCCTTCTCCACAATCTTCCTCAGGGTCCGGTCACCTCTTCTCGTTGTGCAGCGTTTTTTGCCACACTTTTTCCTTCCCACAGACTTCCCACTGAGGTGCCTTGATACAGCACTCTGGGAACAGCCTATTCGTTCAGAAATTTCTTTCTGTGTCTTACCCTCTCGCTTGAGGGTGTCAATGATGGCCTTCTGGACAGCAGTCAGGTCGGCAGTCTTACCCATGATTGCGGTTTTGAGTAATGAACCAGGCTGGGAGTTTTTAAAAGCCTCAGGAATCTTTTGCAGGTGTTTAGAGTTAATTAGTTGATTCAGATGATTAGGTTAATAGCTCGTTTAGAGAACCTTTTCATGATATGCTAATTTTTTGAGATAGGAATTTTGGGTTTTCATGAGCTGTATGCCAAAATCATCAGTATTAAAACAATAAAAGACCTGAAATATTTCAGTTGGTGTGCAATGAATCTAAAATATATGAAAGTTTAATTTGTATCATTACATTATGGAAAATAATGAACTTTATCAAAATATGCTAATTGTTTGAGAAGGACCTGTAGACGGATATTACAATCGAGCTGCTATTAGCTCGATTAGCTGCTATTTCAAAAATGGCGGTCATAAGTTTCTTGTTGGTCACGGTAACCCCGCCCCCAGCCCCTGACGCAAGCGGTTCTTACTTCTAGCCCAGCAATGTTTTGGTCCTACTTACGAACCACTTTTCCTGGTTCGGAGCTGGTGCTTTGGGTGTCGAAACACAAAGAACTGATTTGAAACTAGGCTCTGGCTCCGAACCAGCACTCAAACTGCCTTGGTGGAAAAGGGGTATGTCTCTCCTCCCCCATCATGAGTGGACACGCCCCCTACTGCTGATTGGCTACATGTTTGTTGTGGTGCTCGGGCCGATCCACTTTCAACAGCGTTTCTCAGAAATTGCTTACTGCACCTTTAAATGAGAGAAAACTGAGAACCAATTTTGTGTGCATTATACATGACTAAATGTTTCCAAACTTTAAAGTTTATGTTCCGACGCAGTTTTCATTTAATTAACTATCATTTCCACCATTAGGTACTGTTAACTATTTCAACAAGGGTGCTAACATTGAGAGGTTCTATTTGTCTTTACAGAAACAAAAATGAAGTATATTTATATCACATGCTCAAAAAATAATGAGGGCAGCTCATAAGTTTCTTTATCATTACAATTGTATGAATTCACAAGAAGTGCTAAGAGACTGTCTAAAATGTCATGTATGATGAGACCGACAAAATCCTGACACTGAAATGTACTGCAGCTCTATTTGTTTGCATGCAAGCAAGATCATTAGTGGCTGAGGATGGAGGTCTTAACAGTGTCTTTAATGCCACTGAAGCGTAGGGACAGTTTGTTCCCTTCACACCCCTTCATTAGCCGAATGCCTGTCGACCGTGCCCTCAATTCTGCAGCAATTGTCTGTACGGTTTTGCACGAAGTAATGGATAGATGAGGTCATATTTCACTCATTTTAACACAAAATTTCTTTTTAAAAACAAAGCTTCTTTATTGGCATCAATGGTTTCATGAAGAAAATTCCATGGAACATCAATGGAATCTTTCCATTCCACAAACATTTCTTTATAGTGTAAAAAGGTTCTTTAGAATTTTAAAATGTTAAAAGAAAAAAAAAGTTCTTTTAGAAACTGTTCACTGAGAATGAGATGCATGGGAATACTAACAGATAGCTATCTCCAGGTATTTTATAAGTCCTTTGTTTAGACTAAGGTCATCATCAGAGGTCATCTATAAAGAAATTTATATTTTAGTAGCATGCAGTCTAGAATTAAACTCCCTTACAGAGTTATATCGTTATCTCACAAGAGTAACATCTTTATATATCATCTGCAGCAAGAAATACCTCAATACACATAGGATGCCTTAGAATTGTGTGTGTGTGTGTGTCTGCCATGTGACTGAGCCCTCCGGTGTCCTGAGAGGCTGTGAAAATGCAGACGTCTCCCATGCTGTACGCCTTAATGCCTGGGGGGCACAGGGACACCGGGGCCCCTGGCAGCTGGAGCTGAGAGAGACTCAGATGGGGCCCGTCTAAGCAGTCACTCTGGGACCAGAGACCGAGAAGCCAGAGAGAGGAGACGAGGGTACAACACCTTGAGAGGAAAAGAGCAGCCAGAGTATTCCCAAGACACAGACGAACATATTTAAAGACAGATGCATTCATGATAGAAATATATGGATGTACAGTGTTTACATGATATAAGTACAAAGTGACCCATATAAGGCAGTGGAGATGGAAAAATAATGCAAATGTAACAAATAAAATGTTTTACTACGTTGTTGTCCTCGCCATTTATCTATATTAACTTTTAGGTATAGTTCAAATAAAATAAGAGAATGAGTATTGGAACTGTTGAACTCGAAAAATAACTTCTGCACTAGTCGTAAATCTTTTTTAGTCATACAATGGCAGTCGTGGCCTAATGGATAGAGAGTCGGACTTGTAACCCAAAGGTCATGGGTTCGAATCTCAGGTCCGGCAGGGATTGTCGGTGAGGGGAGTGAATGTCCAGCGCTCTCCCCACCCTCAATACCACGACTGAGGTGAGACCCTTGAGCAAGGCACCGTACCCCCAACTGCTCCCCGGGCGCCGCAGCAATAGCTGCCCACTGCTCCGGGTGTGTGTTCACGGTGTGTGTGTTCACACACAAATTCCGAGTATGGGTCACCATACTTGGCCACATGTCACTTCACTTCAATAGCTTTGTGACCAATTATTATTGACTTTATTATACTTTGATTGACTTGATAACCTCAGTCCCCATCCACTTTCAAGTAAACTGTTCCTTTAAACAGTTCTAATGTGTTTACATTTATTAACATCGTGAGAGAGTTTGGATCAGAAGACACAAGGTCTTCGGGGAGGGACTGATTCAACCCCTCTAGGTCTCTGAGGAAAGGGAAAGACACAGGAGAAACAAGGATCCCCAAAGCTGAACGTATTTGTTTTAAAGTCCTAAAGGATTCTGGGTTCTCTCCTGGGATAAGACCATCAACTTAACCTCATTTATAAACATAGGCAGATGTTTGGTGTACAGTCACATGTACTGGAGAACTGATGGAGGAATTATTAACATTAAATTAATGTTAATTATCATTCAAAGATTTTACAGGAAAACACAGATAAAAATGAATAGAAATAGATTTAAAAACTGAAATAAATATATGCATTTATAGAATGTTTGTTTTTATATTTAATTTATTTTTATTTAATTTATTTCTATTTTATTATAGGCTTTTGACAGGACATGTTAGTATGGAAGCTTGTTTTCACAAAATAAAATACATTTTTTTCTCCCAATTGCGAGATAAACTCGTAATTGCTAGTTATTAAAGGTGCAATGTGTAAATTTTAGGAGGATCTATTGACAGAAAGGCAATGTAACATACATAACTATGTTTTAAGTGGTGAATAAAGATCTTACACAATGAACTGTAATGTTTTTATTACCTTATAATGAGCCATTTCTATCTACATACACCGCGGGTCCCCTTACATGTTGGCATTTTGTGCCGACATGTTTCTACAGTAGTCCTAAACGGACAAACTGCGCGTTTGCTTGACTGGCTACTCTCTGCTGTCTGGGACGACAACATTTTTGTCCTGTGTTGGCCACCGTAGCTTCTCTATATTGCAATTCGCAACCTCACCGCTAGATGTCACTAAAATGTACACACTGTACCCTTAAGTCCAATTCTGAGGGGAAAAAAATACTTTTTTCTCAGAATTGCGAGATATAAATAAAGTCAGAATTGTGAGATATAAACTCATGGATAATTGTTACAAGTTTAATGAGTTTACAGGCCTATCGCAATTCTGACGTTATAACACGCAATTGCGACTTTATATCACAAAATTTTGACTTTATAACTCGCAATTGTGAGATAAAAAGTTACAATTACCTTTTTTATTTTTATTTAGTGGCGGAAGCAAGCTTCCATAGTTTAGTGCACTCAATAGAGGTTTTCATTTTTTATTTTTTTTTGCTCAAACCTTCATTTAAA
>RJVU01053643.1:7932142-7965293 GCA_003731715.1 Anabarilius grahami | reverse complement strand
AGTGTATCAATAGCTTATAGTTGTCTTTGCACTTGAAGTTGGATATGATACAAATATTTTAATGTGGAAAAAAATGACCTTTAAATAATTAAATAATCAACCACTAGAGGGAAAAAAAAGACTTAATTTCATTAATCCTTACATTAACTGGCTTACTAGCGTTGACCAATGTTGTGTCTTCAAATTATGTGATTACCTTCTGCAGGGAATCTTACTGGAGATGGCTGGGCTGCAGACATGCACTTGGACATTTGATATTACACTATCTCCAATAAAAATCCACGAGTAACTTCACTGGAGGTAAACAGATGGAGCTGCAGTTTTGCCTGAAGTACTAGATGCCAGGTTGAATCCACTTCTGTCTTTTGCAGGAAATAATGCACTTAAGACCAATAAAAAAAATTCGGACGTAAACAAGGAAGACTGCACTGAGTTCACTACGTATGACAACAGTTCAATTTGTTGAATAAAGTCGTTATTTTTGTTTGTTTTTTGCGCACAAAAAGTATTCTCTTAGCTTAATAACATTAAGGTTGAACCACTGTAGTCATGTTGACTATTTTAATGATGTTTTCAACTACTTTTCTGGACGTCAAAGGGTGCAATGACGTTGCTTCCTATTTGTGGGTCAGATACCCTTGGATTTCATCAAAAATATCTTCATTTGTGTTGTGAAGATGAACGAAGGTCTTACGGGTGTGGAACGACATGAGGGAGAGTAATTAATGACATTATTTTCATTTTTGGGTGAACTAACCCTTTAATACTAGAAAAGCTTTCCAGCACTAGAGAGACTGAAGTGGGAAGGCCTGAAAACTGTTTACTGTATATTCATTTTTTGTTCTTCCTTGTTCATCATCTTTGCTTTGTTTTGGTTTTTTTCCATTTTATTTTGCTTTGCTTCAGCTATGATAAAGACACATCTGTTCTTGTATTGCGAGTTCATGCATTTTGGGGGAGAAGCAATGAATTGTGTTTGTTTGGGGTAATTTCAAATATTAACAGTGTTTCTCAGAAATCGCTTTATGCGATTACAGCAGATTATTGTTGAAGTAAAAAAAGTTAAAAAAGTTATTGAGGTTTAAGTTAATGAAAATGATTTATGAACTATAAAATATATATTTTATGAAACATGTTGAAACTGCTATAAATCTTAACAAGTTGTGTTCCAAATTTGAGGTTGATATCTCAAAAAATGAGCTTTCAGTAAGATTTTGTTTGAGCGCAGTACCAAATTTTCCCCATTAGATGCCAGCAAAACTCCACTGGTACACACAGTGGTTGGATATGTGATTTACAGTAGAGTTATTCTCTCTGAAATATTACAAGCACACACACACAATTTTTTTTATTACACACAGACAAACCACACTCTGACATCCATCCCTGACAGCAACATAGTGTCGGCCCAGATCCGGCCCACATCTGGTCCGTGTGTAATCCACATATACCAGATGTGGGCCGAATCTGGGCCACACTATGTTGCTGTCTGGGATACCAACACACCCACACAATTATATCTGCATAATTTATCCAGTTGGCTCTATAATATGCATAAGCAGAAAACAGGAATAAAGCGAATATTTGCTTTATAGGCCAAACCTGAGAAAATGGCACCATCTGGTAAAATAATTGCAAAAAAGTTTACATTTTGAAGCCTTTCCAACAGAATAAAAGCCTATTAACATTGCATCATTTTATAGATGGCCCTGGGATTAAAAATTGCAGTTTTAATGGGTTTCAGTGGGGACATTTTTGCCCTTAACGTCCTGAAAGGAACTATTTTGTGTACCGAGTGCAAAATAGATTTATTTAAAAAAATGGGGGTGAAATAGTAAAATTCCAATAAAAATACACACCTGTGCCAAAATATAGTTGGCATTAACAGGCTAAATGAACAAAACTGAAAGACAAAAATGTCCGTAATGTCGCACAAGGGTTAATACAAGCCCTTATATCATGGTTTTTATTTCACTGTGCTTCTTTGAATATGTTTCATTTTGTTTAGCAATCCATAATCTTGAATTTGTATCCACAGCAAATGGCTCAGTATATGTTGTTATACTGAGTTGTTTTGGTATCTTTTGGTTTGTCCAATCCACTAACCCTAAGTGAACAATAAACAGGGATGGAGTGGGATGATTTGGATTTGTGAGCAGACAAAAGGACACAGCACTGTTCTTCAGGAGCGTCTCTTGATCTTCCCCACCTCCACTCAGCAGTGAGACCAAAGGCTGGCACTTTATAATTAAAGTGCACAGGATTATCTGTGTCTGAGGCACAGAACACATCACGGGAATGCCCTGTCACACATTAAACGCAGAAATGCAAGAACACTCAACTTCAAATGATTGTTCACTGGCCTATAACTAAAGGGGTTAAGTCTAATCCTTTTAGAGTTTAACTGCTATCAATGTCCTGCAAGGAAACCTAACTGGAATAAAGTCAGGAGGTTTCGAACAGGAGGAGGTTGACTTAATGTTCAGGTTAGTTGACGTGTGTCTCCATCATTTTGTAAAGCAGAGAATGGTGTGTGTGTGTGTGCGCGTTTTTGTGACATATCAGGACACAAATGTGTATAATGACATGGGTATGACAAAGGTATTACAAAAAGAGGTGACTTATGAGGACATTACCCATGTCCCCACTTTTCAAAAGGCTTATAAATCATACAGAATGAGTTTTTGTGAGAAAGTAAAAGTGTGCAGAGTTTCCTGTGATGGGTAGGTTTAGGGGTAGGGGTAGTGTAGGGGGATAGAAAATACAGTTTGTACAGTATAAAAACCATTACGCCTATGGAATGTCCCCACAATTCACAAAAACGAACGTACGCGTGTGTGTGTGTGTGTGTGTGATTATTAGCAGCAACATAATGTGGTGTGCAAAAAAGTGACTCATGATCAGTTTGCTTAAGAAGTAAATCGACATACAGTAAGTCTGGTAAGTTCTTGAAATTTCCCCAATTGCCATTTTTTTAAATTATTTTATGCATAAACTCCACAAAACGTGTGAATGTATTTTGATTTAAATATGTTTTTATAAAACAAGACAAAAGACAAAGAAAATGATTTTTTGCAAAGTCTGTGGCAAAAAAATTATGCCTTAAAAATCTAGGATATATTAAATTTCTAAGGATGCATTAAATTGATCAAAAGTGACATTAAAGACATTTCTAATGCTACAAAATATTTCTATTTCAAATAAATGCTGTTCTTTTGAACTTCAAAACAAAAGAATCCTGTAATTAAGCAGCAAAACTGTTTTCAACACTGATAATAATCAGAAATGTTTCTTGTGCAGCAAATCATCATATTAGAATGATTTCTGAAGGATCATGTGACACTGAAGACTGGAGTAATGATGCTGAAAATTCAGCTTTGATCACAGGAATAAATTACTTTGTAAATATATTTCTAAAACAAAATGTAATAACATTTAATAATATTACTGTTTTTACTGCATTTTTTTGAGAATTATGCATAAACTTTCTTTGGAAACAAGACCTAATATCATAAGATGTTATGTCAAGTCAATATACTTTGACATCAGTATGTTGTTGTTGTTTTTTTTACTGAAAAACAAGACACTAAGAAATTATTTTATTGCCATATGCAAAGTATGTAGCATGTCTTTGGTCTTATAACAAAATATAAACGCTGTTGATTAATTAATTCATTCAAAAACCTGCATAAGCAACTGATTGAAAGCTATGCAACTTTTTACCTTTGGCCCTCTAGCGGTTAAATAATACAACTGCACGCTTCTTGCGGAAGAACGGTATTTTGGTTGTAGTTCGGCTCTAGTCTGCTCATCTGCGCGGATGAATGTGGTTCGAAGCACCGATGTAGCCTACACATGCATGGATATCTTATCAGCGCGAATGTACAAATAACCGTTTCTGTGTTCTTATAACTGGTAATTTCCCGGGTGTTTTCCGTTTTTAATAAACTGACCAAGGATTTTCTCATTGAGACAACAATTCACCTTAACTCTACTCCCATAGGCACCACAGTAGCCGGGGCATTTTTTCTGTGTATGGATATGACGTGCATTCATAGGCGAATGACGTACTGTATGCAATTTCCCGCGAAATCCGTCCCGAATCTTAATTATAAGATTGACAAAAAGGTTTAAAAGTTCAATTTTTAGTCTGGTTTGCCTCAGCGGTCAGCAGGTAAGATGTAAATAGCGAAACATTTAATAGGCCTACATGTCAACTGTTTTGTGATAGAAATGTTAAAGGGTTAGTTCACCCAAAAATGAAAATTCTGTCATTAATTACTTACCCTCATGTCGTTCCACACCCGTAAGACTTTCGTTAATCTTCGGAACACAAACTAAGATATTTTAGTTGAAATCCGATGGCTCCGTGAGGCCTACATAGGGAGCAATGACATTTCCTCCCTCAAGATCCATAAAGGTACTAAAAACATATGTAAATCAGTTCATGTGAGTACAGTGGTTCAATATTATTATTATAAAGCGACGAGAATATTTTTGGTGCGCCAAAAAAAACAAAATAACTACTTATAAAGTGATGGTCGATTTCAAAACACTGCTTCAGGAAGCATCGGAGCACAAATGAATCAGTGTATCGAATCTGCTGTTCGGAGCGCCAAAGTCACGTGATTTCAGCCGTTGGCAGTTTGACACGCGATCTGAATCATGATTCGATACGCTGATTCATTTATGCTCCAAAGCTTCCTGAAGCAGTGTTTTGAAATCGGTCATCACTAAATAAGTCGTTATTTAGTTTTTTTGGCGCACCAAAAATATTCTCGTCGCTTTATAATATTAATATTGAACCACTGTACTCACATGAACTGATTTAGATGTGTTTTTAGTACCTTTATGGAGAGAGGAAATGTTATTGCTCCCTATGAAGGCCTCACGGAGCCATCGGATTTAAACTAAAATATCTTAATTTGTGTTCTGAAGATGAACGAAGGTCTTACGGGTTTGGAACGGCATGAGGGAGAGTAATAAATGACAGAATTTTCATTTTTGGGTGAACTAACCCTTTAAATGATGGACAATAACATCCAGTAATGCAAACTAGCTTTTCCCAAATATGGCCGTTTTGAATTGAAAATATGCATTTACCTGATTCATGTGATTCCTGAGTGTGACAAGACAAGAAACGTTTTACGTTGTTCGACATATTAGGTATACATATTGTATTGCAAATATTATTTGCAAATAGTTCAAAATGATAGCTTTCTCATCCCTGGTCTGCATAGAATCAACAAAAGCATCAGTTGGTATAGTTTTCAGGTAGAGTTTAATAGAATTACTGATTGTCAAATTCAATTTGCTGGATCACTTAGTTGGCCCAGAATGATTCATCTGCCTCTGGCGTAATATCTTTATTCCCACAATGCAATGCCCTGAAAAGGCCTTGTCCATTGCACTCTCTCTTTGTACTGTGTGTCTGGCCTAGATTCCTTTAGCTTGGAGAAAAGCTTAGGAAAGGGAATGAAATGCTGTAGGTGTTTTGCCCCCTCCTTCCCAACATCATCCTCTCCCCCCCTTCTCTTCCTCTTCAGGGAATGAAGCCCCATCTGCTATACAGTGTGTCTTGTGAGGAAACGGGAGAAAGGAGGCTGTTTCTGAGCTCTTTAGTGGCCACTTTGGAGCTCCCTTTATATGCAGACAGCTGATGGAATCTTTCCTCAGTTTGTGTTTTACTTTCAATGACTCTCCTCTTGTGATTGTCATCTTGTTCACTATAATAGGTTGGTTGACTCTCTTATCTACACATAAATGGATGTTTAGATCCTACTGCATCATATTTACTATGCAAATTTATATGATTTCTAAATGATAAGCATGATCAAAACTTTGCTGAAAAACCCGTTAATAAATGCCTTCTGTCATGTGATTGATAGTTTATACGTGTTTAGCAAGTAAAAGGCCTTTTAGTTCAATTTTAAAAACATCCCCTTCAGGTTGTGGTACACGTGTCTTTCCTTAAACGGAAGTAATTGGAAGAATACATTTTATATTGTTTGTTATATTTCAAAATGAACACTTACTAAACTGAAGCAACTTAGATTTATTCAATTATCCATACATAATTTTCTAGAAAACTCATGTTGAAATGTATCATATTTACTTTGGGCTTTTGAGAAATATTTATTTGTACATCTCTCAACCATCATTGAATTGCATTATGTTTTGATCATAGGACTAAGCAATATCATCTTACTAAGACATATTATTGGAAGATATAACTGATATTTATATGCATTTTATGCAAGTAGTCTCCTATATTGTTATAAAGGTCTCATTGATTTACATTACAAGATATCAAAATTCCATCTTACTTTTTGCCCATATCAGCAAGTTCACCAAATTGCGTATTTTGGTTAGTTTTTAATATTTTGCTCGAAATTCTCCAGATACCAAACTGCATGAGTCATAAAAGCCTGATGTATCAAATATGAAACTCACCAAAAAACACATGCCAACTTTTTTTCCCTGATTTTTTTGTTATTTTGTCTAAATGTTCAATCAACTGTTCCATTTATAAACTTTTTTTTTTCTGACTATTATTTCATATGTCAGGTTTTATAGGGTTAATCACGGGCAGACTCATGGAAAATTAAATCAAACTGAGCTCCTCGCACAATCAGCCGTGTTGTTTCAGACAACTGCCCTGGCTATGAATCCAGAGGCATGATAGATATGATCTTGTTATCAAATATCTCGTTTGGATCTTTTGGTGATCCATGGGGCTCCATCTTTTGTGGCCAGACATGATGTTATTCTTCTGCTAATGGCTAAATGCTCACAGGAGCTAATTAGGACTGGTTTTCTGTAAGGAGTGAGAAGGAATGAGGGTTCAGCCAGGGTAAAAATAAGTCTTTCTACCCAGCCTGTTGTTTCCTATTCATTTGCACATCCCTTCACGTATATGTAGTGAGGAATTACTATTTCAGACTTTCTTTCTTAGTTCTCAGCTCTTTAACAGCAGCCCTCTCATTATCCAAAAAGAGAGGGAGTGTTTCAAACTGAAAATAGTAGTTCTAAGATGGGCCAATTACGTGGTGTTAAGAAAGCCAGATTTTCACTGAGTGTGTTTCAGTGTGCGGGTTCAGAAAGTGTTCAGTGTATTTCCCTAATAAAGGGTGAATGAGCTTCAGGATTTCAAACTCTGTTGAAATTCAATGCTGCCTAGTTCACCCAAAAACGAAAGATCTGTCATTATTTACTCACCCTTATGTCATCATAAACCTGTATGACTGACTTCTGTGAAGATAATGAGTTTAGATCCCTGCAGGGGTGACGTGTAGAATATAAGCCCTATGACCAACAAAAGTTTAGGATTCTTACATGTTTTGTTCATCATGATAATCTTCACAGATGAACTCAACCTTTATGAATTTTAAAGCCTTAAAGGTGCAATAGTAATTTTTTTGAGAGGCTAGCAATAGCTACAGATAGCTTTCAAATCATAACATCCCACTAACCCTGAGGAGGCGTGGCTCTCCAAAGCCACGCCTCCTCACGATTGCCAGGTTTTCAAAAAAAAAAAACTCACCCAATTGCTACTCAAAACTAGCCAAATCACATTTCAGGGAAGGTCCCATGGTAAAAAATCTTGTTCCAGGGGGTAAAATCCGTATTTTTGGTGGGGTCTCCCTGGTAAAAGTCGCATACCAGGAGCTATCATTATTGTTATTTGTGGTCGCTTCAACCCGCGGATATGAAAAACAACCCCTGGTAACAGTGTAAAAGTACCCCAATTCCATGGGAAAACTGCGGACTTGGCAACACTGGCCTCCTCTAAAACACATGAATGCGCATGCATGAATGCTCTAGGTAAAGCGTCACAAGAGACGGCATTAAACTACCTCATTTCTCAAAGCACATAACATTACAATAATAATGAACTTAAACAACAAGCTTGTACCTGACTGCTGCAGATTCATTTCGGTATTGAATTGATGTTGACATGGAAACAGCTCTGGTTAGGACGCCACGAGTTGCCATTTCTTAAGAAGCTCGTTGTTTTGATTCCGTAGGAACTGTAAATGGTGACCGTTGTTTGTCTGTCTCATGAAATGCGCTGATGACATATGACGTCTGCGCGAACAGGATGCGCGAGGTTATGTAAAAACATACCTTGACAGGCAGGTGATTGGATGAGCATTTTATGGTCCTACGCCTTCCACAGACAATATATATTTATAAAAAATACATTTAGACCGTTTAACATAGTGATTGCTATCAGGATATGAGGAGACTTTCAACCAGTGTAACCAAAATGTTTCTGTAGAGAATCACCTACTGCACTTTTAATACAATCATCAGAAATAAAAGTGCCACGGTTGAACGGCTTCAACGTCACCATCACTAGACTTCCGACATCTCTTTCAGTCTTATAAAAACGTTTTAAAAGGTTCCAGTTAGAATAGGCTTGTTCGAGATGCATTGGCGCTGTGCAGACCGGCGTGTGACATCAAAGTACCGCGAGAGTGGTATGCTTTTGAATCGCTCTTGCGGTACTTTGATGTCATACGCCGATCGGTCTGCGAAGCGGAATTGGGCTACTTTTACACTGTTGCCGCAGGTTGAATCGACCCAAAATAATGTGATATTTAGCCCCTGGAATGCAAAATTTACCAGGGGAGCCCCAACAAAAACGTGAATTTACCCCCCGGAATGCGATTTTTACCGTGGGACACCCCTGAAATGCGATTGGGCTAGTTTTGAGGAGCAATTGGGCGGGTTTTGTTGTGAAAACCTGGCAACCCTGCTGAGCAGTGCTGATGCAACTCGAACAAGCCTTTTAGTTTGCAAGAACGGGAGTATAAACACACGAGGCTGTGGAAAGTGAGATGAGTTTACCTGTTCGGTGTTCTGATGTTTAATGTCTCAGTCGGCCTCTGTAGTCCCATATAGCCACTTGTTAGCAACCGCCTTTTTCAAGACACCAAAAAAATCACAACGTAGTATTACTAATGTATTTTATCTAGAAGAATAATGAAAATATATATATCTTGAGCTTAAGCTTATCTGTAAACCACAGATCTTATTGGCATTTAACTAAAACCAATTTAAAAAAAATTTGCAAAAATAACTTGTTTTGGGGTTTCCCGAAACACTCAATGATGGGTTGCATTTCCTAAAAGCTTCATTAGCCAACTATAGTCTGAAGTTCCATTGTTCTTTGTTGGCAACGACGGAACTTGTGACCATATTGCTTTTGAGAAACGCACCCCTGATCAGATGTTCAGCTTTTTCAGTAGAGCAAAGATGAACGGCAGGGAGGGTTCCCATTAAAGGAAAACACTGCCACTGTGTGGCTGAATATTCTCAAACAACCACTGTGTAGGGACTTTTGAAGGGTTGCTTTATTCACATTCTTACTTACAGATCTGCATTTATTGTGCTTATTCTGTAATAAGAAATAAAATCTTATGAGAAGTACACACCAAACCATCTCTGTCATTAAGTATGTATAAGTAATGATTATAATACAAATTGGAAAAGTATACTGTCAACATAGTATCAAAATAACCATTCGATAACATCTGTGATTTACATAATATCCACCTGAGCAGAAGAAAACACTGGAAAATACAAATCAGAAGTGTACTTGTAGTCTCTTTTATCTACAATTACTGTACCACTCGATATACAAAACAACATATTGCACAAAAATACAATTTTTAAGAGGAGAGTGTAGTTAAAAATCAGTTTTCACAACTAGAGTTTGTCAAAGGCACTTTCAATGCACTAATTTTCATGCGCGTTGTGATTTTTTCCCCCCTGCAATAATTAAGATGTAAATAAAAAGAGTTGTGTGCATAATAAAAATAAGTTCAAAAGAACTAAACCACATATGGAAAACTTTGTTACAATATAAATTTAGTTCTCTGTTCAACAAAAATATGTGGCTTGTATAGAATGAGACTTTACAAAACATATTTTACAAGACTGATAAAACAAAATAAAGAAGTAAAAAAATAGTAAAAGCAAAGCATTACATTGTATTGCACTCATACTGTACATGATGTGTCATTCAGGCATTGCATCTACAGATGAATATTTAAGGCCCAGTGTGGTGTATACTTTTACCATTCAGTTTATCAAGTTACATTTCTTCATCACTCAACGCAACCGAGCTGCTGCTTTATAATATGAGTGTTAATATGCGTCTGTGTCATTAACCAAGGTGCTTCAGCTCGACCCAGCGGTAAAGACCGGACCATCTGATGGGGATGATTTCAGTTCACTCCAATAAAATAAGCAGATCAACTGCAATTCACCTTTTTAAATACATGTACAAATCATTCCCTGGCCGTCAAGTCCTGGCACCTTCAAAGGTTCTTCACACAGAATGTTCTCAGGAGATCAGTGTTTCCCTTTCTAGTGTCTACGGTGATGCTCTCCTTCTCTTGTAGGGACTGTGAAAACTACAGCTGCTCAGTTCGGTGTACTGCACCTGAATGAAGAAGAAAAACAATTCAAGATGCGAGAAGCTTCCAGATAAATGAGCAAACTGAGAAAAGGCAGAACATTTAGGCATCTAAAGCCGCATTTCCACCGCAGGAACCCAGGAACTAGGGACTTTGGGGTGGCAGTGTGTTTCGACCGCAGGGACCAGGGTCTAAATGAAGTTTCGGGTAAAAATTTCCCCCTCAGAAAGTCCCTGCTCACGAGGTAGTACTTCAGTAAGTTCAGGAACTTTTGGGGGTGGGACTTGGGCGCTGAACATGCTGACTGGTTGACTCCATGTAGCATTTTATTTCAACCACCATTTTTTAAATTGTGTTGCGGTGTGTGAAGTATGAGTTGTTTGCTATTCGAATCAACAATGGAGTTTAAGAATTATGACTGATGGACCAACAACGTGGTTCAGGCTTCCAGAAATCCAGTGGGAACTGGAAAGTCGTGCGCAATCCTAGGTCACCAGACTAATCTTCACGGTACTTTAGACCGCGATGGAAACGCAGACATCAACAGGAATCGGATACTTGTAATAAAATTTAAATATCGATTCCTCCTATCGATTCCTTTGTGTTAATTTGAATGTGATTTTAAACCATGCATTCAGGCGCGAGAAGTCTTGTGCGCTGTTTTCTGTGCTGCGCACACACATCCAAAGCGTGCACACAGAAAGCCGAGTTCTCTTTCACGTCTTCTTGCACTTGAATGGACAAATACACACAAAATTATGCCAAAATATCCTCAGGTTTTGCCTTAAGTGAACGTAAACAGTTGAGAAAGAAAACAAAAGTCTTACAGAATATTGGATCCGGGCTGGATTTCCCGAAACCTTCTTAACTCTACGTCGTTCTTAAATTGTACCTTAAGCTGTACCTTAACGTTAATACATGTTTTCCGAAACGTTCTTAATTAAGTATACCTTCTGTAAGTAATTCATTCGTAAGGTTGGTCTGGACCAGTCTTATAATTCTGAAGTTTTAATACACACAATGTTCAATTAGGATAATGGCAAAGAATAAAATGCAAAGATTCACTGCTAAATTCAAATGTTCTTTGGCGCTGATCCAGAGACAGACGCGATCAGCGCTTGTCATATTTCATACACACATATCTATGGAAGCTGCAGTAATAACTCTTTCAATTATATAATTTGACAAAGTGTTCTATTTATATCAGATACACATTGTGTATGAAACGATAAAGTTTACTCTATTCTTCTCCCAGTTCACCGGCCTCATACTTGTATGTATTTTGGGGAAAATTTCGTAAATCCGACAGCTATTGCAATGCAAACTCATCGCACGACAAAACACATTCACTTCCACATATTTTACAATCGGAATATAACATAAAATTCATGATATAGTTAACAATTTTGTGAATATTTTGAATAAAAAAGGAAAAACGATATAAACGCGATACCTACTTATCTGTCAGCTGCATGATGCGTCTCCAAGAAATTAATACGTTCTAAAATAATGTTCTAAAATAAAAGTCGCCTTAAACTCACTCTGGGGGCTTCGCTAGAATATAGAGCCCTCAGAATATAAATAAATTACAATATAGATTTCAATTAAAATTTATATTATTTTTATAAGATCCCATGAGTCCTGATAAATGCAAATTCACTTCTGAAGTGCTTCTTTTATTAAACCAGTGCTTTCTCACATAACGCAGTGAAGCAGCCCCTGCATAGAGTGAATTATCGATTCTCGAGCCATTGATATTAACCAATTCAGCACCAGCGCCATGGACAGCACCTGGTAACATCGCACTTAAGAAGATATACCTTAAATCAACCTCCTAAGGTATAGTTCGGGGGAACACGCCTGGAAAAGGTATATCTTCAGTTAAGGTATACATTTAGAGTCTTCGTAGAGAGCTCAGAGACAATGTTATCGGGAAATCCAGCCCTGTGCATTAGGTCTTAAAGTGACAGCAGCCTAATAATCCTGCTGCCGTCTTTGTCATTAATGATAATCAAACAACAAAAGACAAAGAGAAAATTCGCTGTTCTTGACTGAATAACTTTTGTAACTATATTTGTAGGGTATATTTTATTTATAAAGTGCAGTGTTATTTTACATTTCATTACAGTTTCTGTACCTAAATACTAGACCTAGCTGAAAATCTTAAAACACTATTTCATTTGTATCTTTGTTCAGTTGTATTTATTTGTGTTATTGCTAGTTTGTTTATTTGCTCTCCTTGTGTAAGTGTTCTTTAGCCTGTTGATTTTTGTACATGGTATTCAGCTACACTGAAATGTTTTGCAAAAAGACTTAGAATAAATGTGAATGATACCTTTTTGGAATTTAATCTAGGAATCGATAAGAATCTGAAGTCACGTGCAGAATTGTAATTGAAATGACTAAAATTCAAATAATACCCAACCCTAACTTTTAACATATTTTTTTACCAGCTTTTTCTATGGAAGCTTGCTTGTTTCCGCCATAGAATAAAAAATAAAAAACGATAATTGCAACTCTTTGGGGCCCATCATACACCCGGCGCAATGTGACGCCAGGTGCGACGAAAGTGTTTTTTGCTAGTTTCAGCCCGATGCAGTTATCATTTCATGTCCAGTGCCAACGTTGTTTAAATAGCAAATGCACTCGTGCCCATCTGTTCGCCCATGGGCGTGCTGGTCTGAAAACGAGGTGTGTTCAGGTGCATTGTTGGCGTGTTGCTATTTTGAGGTAACTGAAAACGACTGGCACAGTATTTTTTTGTTATTTAAAGAGCGTGTTAGTAATATACGCCTATAGGCGGGTGCAAAACGTGCATACACTTTGCTTGTTACACACACAGGGACGTGCAGCGGCACACAAACATGCCAAATATTAAATGTATTAAAAACATTACAATGTACATAAAGGTAAAAATGCCTACATGTCATAATGGATAGTCAGTGCATGTATCAGAATTACCTATTTGCAGTAATGACAAATGAAATTGGATAATTAATTGACCAATCGTGGCAATACACACATGTATTTAAACTGACTCGCCAGGTTGAGGGTGTCTATATTCCACCATGTAAATAGTGAATCCGCTATGCCGCAAGCGCACCTGGCTTTTAAAGGGAATGGGAGATGAGACTCTGATTGGTTTATTGCACGTTATGCCCAAAACACACCCATGACTCATTAAGAGAACAGGGACAACCCTTTTGGACCATGTGCCTGGCACGCCGACCATTTCCCCCGTCCTTAAACTAGCAAAATGGGATTCGGACGACCTAAGTGCACCTGCACCATGCGCTTCAGACCATGTGCTTAGATCATTAAAATAGGGCCCTTTATCTCACAATTCAGACTTTATAACTCACAATTGCAAGTTTATCTCTCTTAATTCTGAGAAAAAAGTCAGAATTGTGAGAGATAATTGTTTATGACAATAGGGAGTTTATATCTCGCAATTCTAACTTTATTTCTCATAATTCTGACTTTTTCTTGGTGAGGTACTGCGAGACAAACTCGCAATTGCGAGAAAAAAGTTAGAATTGTGAGAAAACGTTGCAATTACCTTTTTTTTAATTCTGTAGTGGAAAGAGAAGCATTAAGAGAAGTTTGTTTATTATTGTGTTCAATCGTAGGATGAGTTACATGATTGATCATGGCAGCAAACGTGAGAGGGCAACTCAATTTATGTACAATAACAACAAAAAAATACTAGTTATTTCTTTAAATGTTAAACTTTTTTGGAAAAACTTGCCAGGACCTTTAAATTATATTGACATATTTATACCTATTGATAAATGGGCAATGATCATATCCATACAGAAAACATCACATTACGATATGAAAAAGCTGTAAAGTTTACAGATTCCACCATTTTAGAGTATAGTCCTTATTTTGAGTAAATTCTGTGGTAATTACCATTTGGACATCTGAAGGCACTCTGGAGAGGAAATCCATCACCTCATTGTTTTCAATGGCATAAGGATTGCGCAGTTTCTTTGTGAATTTATGTATACCTAAAAAAATGAACATAATGCTGAACAATCTCTAGTACTGATAACTGACAGTTAAATTGAATAAAAATGACAGTAAAGATAGTACTGATATCTCTAGATTTCACAGCACAGTCTAAGGAACTTTCGTATTTGTTTTAAATTTGCTTAGAGTTCAATGGTTTCACTTATTTCACAGAAAAATATATTCCATTGTTAGAGAGTAACACAGCTGTAAACTTACCCCATAATAAAATAATGTAGCGTACTGGAATAAAGTAAGTGATCACTGTGGCCATAATGAGAACCAGAAAGGCCAAATTAGACAAGAACGGCACTGACCAGTTGAATGTACTGAGGAGAAAAAAAAAGAAAGACATGTTGCAGTTTTACAATGAGTACAATGAAATTAATTCATCTTTTTGAGGGTGTCATCTTGCCAAAAGAGTTCAAATATTCTTTCATGATTCTGGGTCAATGGAATTGTGCTAATTTTCAAAATAAATGAAAATATATCCATGCATTCTTTTGGATATTTGTTTAATGCAGTCTTAGTGAACATAACAGACTTCTGAACAGTAGTGTGTATTTCATGCAATTAGCTCTATTCTCTCAATATCTATTACAAACTGCCAAACATAATACTGTATATGAGAGCAGAAAATGTAAATGAAGGAGCAAAAACAACACATACTTCTTTATTCTTTCACCAAAGCATGCTATCTCCTCCAGAAGGTTCTGGACTGTAATGACAATCTCTTGAACCATGTGGATTTTCTCCATCAAACCTTTTCTTTCAGATTCCTACAAGAAGACACATTTTAAAACTAAAGACCGATGACATAAAATGCTATGCTTATTTACTGGAATGGTTTGATGGAAAGAATTATACCTTTTCATCTTCATCTTCTTCTTCATATAACTCCATGGTGTCCTGCAAGAGAAAGGCTTTACTTTTAAGCATTTTAAAATGAAACGCTGTGTGTGTTAGAAATCAGGAATGGTGAGAGAACATTGTGCTTGGCACATTTTTCATCTTCAAACCAAACTTGGGTCTTCGGTCGACAAAGTTTAAATCCTGTCTGGCTAGCGTTCTTCCTATAATGTTTATGCATTAGGTCAGTAGATGGAGAGTAGATGGTCTTTTGTGGCTGTTTGAACAAATTCGATCACATGAGCGTTTACACTATGAAAGCAATCCGGTCGAATGTTTTTCAACTACCTCTGGAAGTGATCGAAAATGGACAAGCTCAAAACCTTTTACACCCAGCTTACACTTGTATTTAGCATCGTCCACTTGTGATCCCATCGACCAAAACGCATTTTAATACCAAGTTGAAACAGGGCCTAAATTCCCAGCTGAAACAGTCCACTCTGTTTGATATTCTATTATTAAAGAAAACAAGCTGGTTGTCTGGAATCTTACTAAAATGTGCAATTAACCCTTATAGGGTCTTCGTGGTCTTTTTGTTGACCCCAGGCAACAAAATCTAATTTTGTAACAAAATAATTAATTTTTAAAAAACAAATGTAATTTTACTCTGTTTATTAATGTTTTTACTTCATATTTGTGCAGTTTTCATATCTTTTAAATTTATATAAATAAATAAAACAATATTTTTTGAAGGTTTTTATACAAAAACAGCTTTTTATGGAAAATTCTCTTTATAAAAGTAATATAACTTTCATTCATGGGGATAACATGGATAATTTGACATGGTTTAGTGTAAGATTTTTGCCCATCTTTTGGAAAATGCAGTTTTAAAAGTAAAAAAATTATAACTTTTACCAGTAGATGGCTCCAGAGCTCCACTATTTGCTCTGTGCTATTTGACTAACTTTTCACAAGTTTTTTTCAGTTGGATTCATATCTAAATATTATGAAATCACAATTATGACAATAAAAAATACTTTTTGTCAAAGTTTAAAAAAAATGTATACTGAAAAAAAAAAAAGTTTTTCAATAATGTTGATTTTGAGGATGAATTCTGTCCATTTTCTCAATGTTCTCAAAATGTAACAATATTGAAAAACTATTTTTTTTTCAGTACAAAAAAATGCTAAACTTTGACAAAAAGTATTTTTTTATTGTCAAATTTTGATTTCATAATATTTAGATATGAATCCAACTGAAAAAAAAAACTTGTGAAAAGTTAGTCAAATAGCACAGAGCAAATAGTGGAGCTCTGGAGCCATCTACTGGTAAAAGTGATTTTTTTTAACTTTTAAAACTGGATTTTCCAAAAGAGGGGCAAAAATCTTACACTAAACCATGTCAAATTATCCATGTTATCCCCATGAATAAAAATTAGAAATGTGGGTCTTTTATACACCCCAAACAAAGACCAAAAATCACCCACTAGGTCTCTGGTGACTCTCTCAGAAGCGATCTGGAGATAGTTCCATATGATGAGAAGGACCATGAACATGGGCAGCATGTAGAAATCCCAATACCACACTGTAAGAAGAAAGACCTGCAGGAGAACACATTGAAGATTTAGCTTTCATGAAGACTGAAACTAATGAAGGGTCACATATTCATCACACATTTACATAATCACAATGCTTCTCTTAACAGTTCATAAATTTACATGATTAATTATAAAATAAAATGTGGTTACACTTTATCTTAACGATCCCCTTCAGACATTTTGTTGACTATAAGTAACGTTGGACCTACATGTCAAATAAACTCTCATTAAAATATTAGTAGAACAGTTTAGGGTTCAGGTCAGTAGAATAAATAGACAGGTGCAATGTTACTTACGGTCAACAGAATGTCTAAAGGTGACCATCAAAATAAAGTGCTACTCAAAATGTTTCACTCGATAACAGAAAAGTACTACAAAGCATTCACATTTTGCTGGACATGGTAGTATTCTTTGAAATACCTTTTGCCAATAATATGCAAATATCAGAGTTTATGAATATAATGATACCATGGTACGGAATTAGTACCATCTGAAACCCCGAGTCTTAACTGTAAGATAAGCTGCTATAAAAAAGTAACCCAGCATTTCTATGATTTATTGCTGAACCATATAGCACAAAACCACAAAAAATGAATCATGAATGAGACTGACCAGAAACGCTATGGTGCTCCTCTGCACGCTTTCCCACTGGAAACAGCTTTTGATGAACTGGTTGACGTGGCACACTGCGCGATAAATGTTCCTCACGCGAACAACATTCCTGGCAAGAACCTGTTGATATAACAATTAGCAGCTCATAATTTCTGCAAAGATACTAATGAAAATTTCAGATGACTTTTCTGTGTGGATGTTACCCAACTCATGCTACAATCTAACCAAAATTTATTCAGACACCTTGAACATTTCATTCATTAATTCAGTTTATTCACTATAGTTTAAAAAATATTGTAATAAAATATGACAAGAATTTAGAGTTAAACTGTGTCAGAAAAAAATAATCTTAATTATGTCAGATAACACTTAAGCAAAACATGGTCAGGTCAAAGTGTCTGAATTATTTTGGTTCCAAATTTGTATACATTTTAATTGGTAGTCCACTGTATGAATACTTTTGGGGTATAATATGTCACAGTTTACTTTATTTTGCTATCCTCACATAAATTAACTATAGTGTCCTGCACCCACTAGTAAAAATATATAAAAATGTCTGAATTAATTTTTGGTTTGACTGTATATACTATACTGATGCTAGCAGGGGTTTTAAAAGTGTGGGACGCAGAGTGGTAAAATAAATAAATAAAATAATTAATGATAATAATAATTAAATAATTCATAGTAATAATAATAATAATTTAAATCAATACATTATAATGAAAAAAAATAAAAAATTTAAAAACCGAAAAGCAAGTTTTTTGACAAGAGACGTCGTTATGTTTCCACTCCTCTGTTTTTGATCAGATCATTTTAAAACATAAGCGAACGCATTCAAACAGTGAGTCCAAAACAGCCCTAAAATGCAGAGAAAACCCAGCCGATTTAATCAGAGATGGCGGAAAGAATAGTGTGTTTGGCTTCAAAGCAGGATCCCTCTCCTATTCTGTGATTGTTTCAGAGCAGCCCAAGCCATTTCTCATCATGCTGTGAAATACAGACTGAACGGCAGCTCAAAACACCCAACCGCTGCATGAGCATATGATACGCAAACTACATCTCTCAGTTGGATAAAGTAAACCATGTCGTAAAGCTAGTAAAGTTTTGATGGATGAGGAGATGAAAATGAGTAAATATTGGGGGGTGGGGAGGCGCCATTTTGTATATTATGTCAAAAGGGAGGCCCACTGTCTTTGACTTGAAAACCTCAGCTATAGAGACTCTGAACATCATACCTTCTTAGAAAACTTGGCATTGTCCTCAAGAAACTTCTGTTCTCTAGGCATGAAGGTCCTAATGCTTGCTTTGACCTGGTCAAAACATTGATCAAACAAACACTAAAAATATACCCAATATCTAAACATTAAATATTTCACAGATATTTTATTTGCACAAGAAAATGTATCTGAGCTCAACTTTTTTTTGTCATTGAACACAATACAGTGACATTTACAGTGGCAACTCAGAGAACATTTACATTTACATGTACATTTATGCATTTGGCAGACGCTTTTATCCAAAGCGACTTACATTGCATTATACTATACATTTGTATCTGAGTATGTGCAATCCCTGGGATCGAACCCATGACCTTGGCATTGCTAGTGCCATGCTCTAACCACTGAGCTACAGGAAAGAGAACAACACTTATACTGCATATAAACAAAAAAAGTAAATATTTAAGAATTAAAAGTATATAGAAAGAAGTACACTGTGTATATATACACATAATACTTACATATATACAATATTATGCATAAATATATTGCCTAACAATTATTAATAAATTATTTACTTAGACATTACACATTGAATATGTATATTGCACTCTGAAATGTACATATATTGCACATAAAGCCACTAAAGGCATATTGTAGTGTGTAGTAGAGCATGATTTGGAGTTCATTCAAAGCTAATAGGTAAATATAATTTAGGTTTTGTGCTAAATTAAGTACTAAGAAAGACTAATTGAGCTATAGATTAAAGGCATAATCTCTCAGTTGTCATCTGTCAAGACTCACAGAATTGTAGATGACTTCCAGCTCCAGTATTATGGCTCCTTTAGACAGTCCTCCCAAGTTCTCTTTCCTCAGAGGACAAGCAACCTGCTGACCATTATGAATCTGTTGCAACAAGAAACATTAAACTAAATTCAAACATATTAATCAATTCTAATCAATTAAGACGTTTTGCTCTCAGTGCAAAGAAGAATGTCAATATTCTGCACTTACTGAAAGTAAAGGAAGAGCCACCTTCCCCAAGAAATCTGGGGCTTTGTCGCCATCCTCATCAAACACAGTCACTTCCAGAACTTCATGAATGTCTTTTACTGGGCTGCTCGTGAAGAGAAATTCAATAAATGTCACTATTAATTCGATATAGATAATAAATCTATAATACATATAGAGTTGACATTGATTACTGTTCAAAAGTTTGGAGTCTGTAAGATGTTTATAGTAGGAAAAATATAGTAATAACAGTAATATTGTGAAATATTATTACAATTAACTGTTTTCTATTTGAATATATTTACAATGTAATTTATTCCTGTGACCAAAGCTGAATTTTCAGCATCATTACTCCAGTCTTCAGTGTCACATGATCCTTCAGAAATCATTCTAATATGATGATTTGCTGCTCAAAAATTTTTTTTTTTATTATTATCCAAGTTGGAAAAAGTTAGAAATAACAGCATTTATTTGAAACAGAAAAGTTCTGTAACATTATGCATGTCTTTCCTGTAATTTTTATTCAATTTAATGCATCCTTTGCAGAATACATAGAATTCATTTCTTTATTAAAAAAAAAAAAAAAAAAAATCTTACTGACCCTGAAGTTTTGAACGGTAGTCTACATTAATACAGTTATGGTGATACTGACAAAGTAAAGACTTTATTCCACTCAGGGTTGAGGGTTTTGTATATGGTGTGGGTCTGTAGCCGGTTGTTTCCCAATTCCAGGACACAAAATGGATCACTCTTTCCTAAAAATATACAGAAGATCCGATGAATGTGGCTGTTGATGCTCACAACTAAAAAAAGCTCTTTGTGTAATCAACAAATAATAAATAATACCATTTAGATCAGCAGCCATGAGGTCAGTGGCCTTGATCACTTTAACCTGAAGAAAACCAACATCTCTCATGTCCTTCAGGGAGTTCTTGATACTCTGCCAAGAAAGTTTTAAGAGGGATCAGGATTATTGTTATACACATTTAAAAAAAATACCATATGCAGTATATACTGTGTACTATGCATAGAGAAGTACTGCGGATTAACATACGTATTTAACCAGCATATTGTCTCTCTCATGAGGCTCTTCCAGCGGAGGGGCGACGAGATCCGTGATGGAAGCTCCAGTGCAGGGAGTGGGAGTGACGAGGAACACCAGCTTGCCTCTGCTCGGGTCCAGCTCACATGTAAACAGTGTGGATTTGTTCAGTGGAAGCCCGGACAAGTTGATCTCATTCCTGCAAATGTGCACACAGACACAAAAGGCCTTAAACACAAAACCAGTCTTTACAAGCAGGAAATTCATTCCCTGAGAAAGTCTTTTGAGTTTAATGTTCCGAGATTAATTCAAGTTAAGCTCTATTGACAGCATTTGTGGTATAAATGTTGATTACCACAGGAATAATTTCAATTGGTAACACTTTAGTTTAGGGTCCAATTCTCACTATTAACTATTTGCTTATTAGCATGCATATTACTAGGATATTGGCTATTTAGTAGTACTTATAAAGCACATTAATGCCTTATTCTGCATGATCATATTCTACATCCCTTAATCATACCTAACAAACTTAACTACCTTACTAACTACTAATAAGCAGCAATTAGGAGTTTATTGAGGCAAAAGTCATAGTTAATAGTTAGTTAAAAGTGAGAATTGGACCCTAAACTAAAGTGTGACCTGTATTTTTGTTAAACCACTTACATTAATTATGAAGAATATGACTTAAAATAATTTGAGCTGTAAAATTAATCATGTTTTGTGGTGTAACTATTTTAAAGGTTTAAAATAATTTGAGCTGTAAAATTAATCATGTTTTGTGGTGTAACTATTTTAAAGGTGGTACAGAGGATCTTTTCGTCAACTGAGTTTTTGAAATGAACGCATGCGTAAGAACAACCCCCCTCCTTCACAGCTCATTTTGAGTGAACGCCTCCCAAAACTCGTGCACGAGTATTGGAACACGAGTGTTTACCACCGGCATTCGCTGTGTTATTAAGCCGGGCACACATTTAACGACTAGCTAAAACATTCTAAGACTGTGCTCAACATACAGCGATTGTTTCCTGCTCCTGAAGCAGATTTATATACTTTCACATGGAATTTGAACACCGACTGTAATCGCAGACTGAACCCAACTGGCTCTGACTGGACGCGTTTGAGCGCGATCAGTCATACGTATCAATTTACATTCATAATCGGCCTTACAATCGTTAAGTGCGTGCGTGACTTAAAGCCACGCACACACTTAGTGGATTCATTATGTCGGACTCATAATCTGCAGTTGTTACTCCTGTCTCCTGACAAAAACATTGCATGCGGCGCCTGTGGAGTGTGGAAAGTTACTGGAGCGCGCAGCCGCGCGTCTCTCACAAGGAACGTCATGGCAGTGATTGACAAGCCAGAGGGCCAATCGTTTACGCGATGATCGCGTAAACGATTGGCTGATGTTTTTAAGGCCCTACCTCGTGCACAGATTCATTATTTATTAATAATATTCCTTTCAGTGCACCTAATAAATAGTCTTTTATCAGTTAGTAAAGACAGTTTCAAGTAATATTGCAAAAATTTATAAAACAAAACATCCTCTGTACCACCTTTAAGTGTTTACAACAGCTTGGTTTGGGTTGGTAATTTTGAATGTTCTTGAAAGAAGTCTCTTCTGCTCACCAAGACTGCATTTATTTGATCCAAAAAATTTCATTTATTCCTGTGATCACAGCTGAATTTTCAGCATCATTACTCCAGTCTTCAGTGTCACATGATCCTTCAGAAATCATTCTAATTTGATGATTTACTGCTCAAGAAACATTTATGATTATTATCAATGTTGAAAACAGTTGTGCTGCTTAATAAAAAAAAAATTGATTAGAAAGGTCAAAAGAACAATGTTTATTTAAAGCTGCAGTCCACCATTTTTGGCCCTCTAGCGGTTAATAAACAGAACTGCACGCGTCTTGCGGAAGAACATTGTAGCCGGAGCTACATTTCTCCGTGTATGTCTATGGCGAGTCACGCAGTTACTGCGATATTCTGCGGCGGGTCCTACCAGTCCGGTCTGAAATAGTCAGAATATAAACACCTATCATAAGTGTACCATAATGATTCAGGGTAAGTCAAAAACATGCTTTAGAAAATGGATTCATGTTGTACATTCTCATTATATAATTTTTGTAAATTTTAAACAAAAAAAGTTGCGAACAGCAGCTTTAAAATATAAATAAGTCTTTACTGTCCCTTTTGATCAATTTATTACATCCTTGCTGAATAAAAGTAACAATTTCATTCTTTCAAAAAAAAAAAAAAAGTGTGGCGCACATTTTTAAACGGTAGTGTATGTATATAACTGCTAGTTATGCATTTACTATAGTTATAATTTTATTTTAATGTAAAAAATATCCTTGTATCCTTGCAATGTGCATCGACTGGTTTTATATAGTCATGGCAGGAGTTGAAATATTGGACACTGTATAACTTTGGACAAACTAGTCTCATGACACAATGTATAAAGTCTTGTGGCTATACTTTAGAAAGAGCATGCATTTTAACACATAATTATTCGCCTGATGCCTCCACACTTCTAGTGCCTTACTATAAGCTGTAAAAATCAACATTATTTTCAGATGTGATTGATATTATTCCGACTTAATAGAGCTTAGTTTATTTTTAACATTTCTTGAAGATTTCTTGAACTCACTGTCCGTAACATTCCTCATTTTTCCGTCCCTCTTTTCCCGCCACTTCAATCTCGAGAATACTGGACCCGTCAGGGAACTGGTTGAAGTCAAACTTTTCTCTCCATTGTGTGTTGACCTTCTTCACTTGATTCTGTAAAAATGAAGGCAAACTTATTGCCTTTACAGCAGAAAAACTGCATCGCTAATTAAACTGCTTTTTAAATCTGTAATGTTTATATGACATTAAGGAGTTTGTAACTACATCAGCGAAGAGCTTAACAGGTCATACAAGTACCTTGCTTTTATATTTCTGATCACCCAGTTTGAAGCGAACAAACACATCGCCCTGTCCATCCAGCGGCAAGTCCCGCCCCTCCACCAGAGTGATGGTAAAGACGCCGGTCCAGAGTTGACTCTTCTTCAGTGACTCTGTGAGACGTCTGTTATTTTCTGTTGCACTAGCCTGAGGATCAGTAAAAATATCGGGATGTGATATTTGAGAACTCTTATGCAAAGTTTCTGGATACTATAATCGCAGTGGTTCTCAACTAGTGGGTTGCAGTGAAAAAGAATTATAAAATGCACATAATAAAATGCAGGGCTCAACATTAACGCTTGTCCGGGACAAGTCCGGGACATTTTTTAAAACTGGACAAGTAGCCCGATTAAAACGTCTATTTGGGTGTGAGCAAAAAACATGCCGTTTTTGTGTGGGTCCCTTTAAATGCAAATGAGCTGCTGCTCCAGAAGAGGGTGGAGCTTTAACAGCTAGTGCTTCGGTTGCTCAACAACAACAAAGCTGGAGAATCTCACGCAGCCAAAATGAGGATTGTCAGTAACGGTGTTCAACCTTACATTGTTCAAACCGGAGTCGGACACTGATGGAGAGACTCAGGAAGAAGTTACAACTTTTGGAATGAAACTGGACGTTTCTGAATGGTTAGTGGATAAATTTATGTAGTTGCTGTGGAGTTGATTCAACTTACAGACTAGCATGTGTCGTCGTGTTAATCTTTTGTACAAATCCAGCGTTGAATTGACCCTCGTTTGTGAAGCAGTCCAGCGTAAAATGACGGCATGACAATAACACTCGTCTACAACAACTCTTCCTCTTCTCTAAAGCAGCCCAACATGACCTCACCCCCTTTGTTGCGTGTTTATGTAAATGTTGGGGTTTGTGATGTCACCAACCCGGGAAGAAGCTTGTTGTAGTCCCTACCAGCCGTTTGTTGTAGTCCTTAAAAAGTGATTTCTGTAAAAGAAAATATCTCCCTTTGCATTGAACTTTGAGCGTCGTAACTTTGCAGATGATGTTTATTCTCAAACAGCAACATTACACACTAACTAAAGTAAAAGAAGTGAAATCATAATCAACCACCCCTTTAAATATGTCAAAGCTGATTGAACACTAATGAGAATATTGCTTCAGAATAAATTATATTTACACCACAAAAAATCCTATTTTTTCTGGACAAGCAACTTTTTTACTCGGACAAATTAATGACCGAAAGACAAACACATGACAAAGCTTAATGTCAAGCCCTGAAATTCATGCATAGTTAAAATACTATGTTATAGTATTTAGTTATAGCTAAATAAATAGACTAATCAACTTTTAAAATTGAAGGGGAAAAAACACTTTATATATCTTTAGTTAATGACATCACATGTCATGCTTCCGATTAAAAACACTTGGTAAAAGCTAGTCAAGTCAGGCTGATGCCAGCATGGTCAGGTTGGGCGGCACGGCCTCATTCTCAAAAACTATGAAAAATATTATGCAAGATATAAGGCGGCTTAACTCAGACTAAAATAATTACAAATTATTTGCAATAGACCACAATGTGCTTTCTGTGGTCAATTTTTGGCTGCTGAGAGCAGGAAACCATCAAAATTCAAAAAAACATTTTGGCCACCATTTGATGTGCAAAATAAAAAAATAAAATCAAGTTGAGAACCACTGTTATATTGGTTGTGAATTTTAGTTTGCTTTAATCTTCATTGTCTTTGCATGCACATTAAAGGATTAGTTCACTTTCAAATGAAAATTACCCCAAAGCCTTTATTAACCCTCCGGAGCTGCGTGGAATATGTTTATGATGGATGGATGTGGATGGAGACACTTTCTTCAGGTCATACTCGTTTGGTAACACACACTGCCATTATAAAGCTCGGACGCGTCAGGATATTTATTAATATTTCTCTGATTGTCTTTATCAGAAACAAGAAAGTCATATACACCTAGGATGGCTTAAGGGTTCATTTTCATTTGAAAGTGAAATAATCCTTTAACATACAGACATCATTGTTTGTGGAATCATTTGCTTTGAATATATTATTACAGGAAGTATTCGGATAAATTCACGAGAGAGAGAGCTGACACAACCACCCAAGAATCAAGAAACGATTAGTAAGAGATTAGATGTCATTCAAAACGAATCCTTCTCACCGTCAGGCTCCTTGTTTTCCTCTGGGCCCATCTCTTCATAACAGAAACAAATAATGTGAACACATAGGCAGCAAACGTTTAGTTAGCTAGTTGTTGAAGTTCTCTTTAAACTCAATAAGTCGCTTACATGTTTTTTGTTTTTGCCGTCCCTCACAGATAAACAGATATCTATGACTATGACCCCCATGTCGTCCTCCAGGCTGTTGGGGTCGTCCAGAGGAAGCACCATCTCGCTGGTCCTGTCGAACAGACAGAACAAAAGCATCAGACACCAAACTCTTGGTTTTACCTTGAACACAAACATTTCGGATTGACTTACTTTTCAAGTTCCAGTTCATTCAGCACAACACCGCAGGACCCCATGAAGTCATCCGTTGTCAGATCTCGATCGTAAACCTGAATAATCGATGGATGGGGCTGTTTAATGTACCAACATAGCACATATATCACAAAGTTAATGCATTTATGCCACAGCAAAGTAAACATGTACCTTGATGAAGAGTTTCTGGTCCAGGTTGCGGATCGGGAAGGAGAAGGACTCATTCCAGACAGGGTTGAGATTCTTATACACCACTTTACTTTTGTACAAGGTCTTCCCATCCAGTTTGAACTTCACATATGGATCACTTGTGCCTATGGAGACAGAGGTTTTTTTTTACTGACCACCTGCAAATTTGCTTAAATATTTCTGAGCTATAGTCATTACATCATGTATTAAAGGGGGCAGTCGTGGCCTAATGGATAGAGAGTCGGACTTGTAACCCAAAGGTCATGGGTTCGAGTCTCAGGTCCGGCAGGGATTGTCGGTGAGGGGAGTGAATGTCCAGCGCTCTCCCCACCCTCAATACCACGACTGAGGTGAGACCCTTGAGCAAGGCACCGTACCCCCAACTGCTCCCCGGGCGCCGCAGCAATGGCTGCCCACTGCTCTGGGTGTGTGTTCACGGTGTGTGTGTTCACTGCTGTGTGTGTGCACTTGGATGGGTTAAATGCAGAGCACAAATTCCGAGTATGGGTCACCATACTTGGCCACATGTCACTTCTTCATTTTTAAAGGTCAGGGACCTGTTGCTCATTTTTACTTTTTGCGAAATATAAATTAGTTTGGTTAAAATGCAGTTCCTACAGACAATGACTTGAATACATGTCTAAATGACTGTTTTCATTTTCTGAATGAAAATTTTGATATTGTTTATGGGGTTCGGGTATAAAGTAGGGGTGTGCGATATAACGTTTTTTGATCGTGGACGATTAAAATGTCTCCACAATCTGCTTATGAAAAAATATCGTAGTATCGTGCTACAGTGCTTTCTATCAGTTGCAGTTCCAGCGCCTCTGTCTCAGCATGGTCGCCGTGATTTTGCCAAGTAAGACATGTTCCTGGATCAACATATTTTGTTGATCCTGGAACAACATTCCTATCCGACAATTTAGTCTTAACCCTATTCTTACCCCTAAACCTAATCCTACCCATAACTTATCCCTAAAATTAGGGGGGAAAGATAGGTGAATAACATTGATGTAGAAGCACCTAACCCTGGTTGCAAGCCTAAACTTGACATAAAAGGTAAACTTGTCCCTCAAATCTGATTGGTTGATTGGAATGTTGTTCCAGGATCAACAAAGATGTTGATCCAGGAACATGTCTTGCTTGGCAAAATCATAGAGTCCGATTGCTCTAATACTGTCAAATACGCACAAAGTTTACATAAACACAGTTGGTTATGTCTAAAGTGAAAGTAAACATTTGAGAGAAAATTGGATGCGTGGCTGTATATTAGATATACGTGCAGGTCTTTAAAGTGACAGAGCAGCCTAATATTAACCATGCGGCCGCTTGTCCTTAAAAGGATAGTTCACCCAAAAATGAAAATTCTGTCATTATTTACTCACTGTAATGTTGTTTCAAAACTGTATTATTTTCTTTCTTGTGCAGAACACAAAATAAAATATTTTGGAGAATGTGGGTTAACCAAACAGTTGCTGGTCTCTATTGACTATGGACCAGCAACTGTCTGGTTACATTCTTCAAAATAACTTTTATTTTCAACAGAAGAAAGAAACTCATTAGGGTTTAAAACAACTTGACAGAGTAAATTATGGCAGATTTTTTGGGGGATAACTATCCCTAAAGAGAAAATCACCCACTGCTCTTGACTGAGAACTTTAATACATTAGCTTTATTAAGAATCAATGTATAAATTATACAGTGAAGTCTAGTGTTTTAGTTTTATATTTGTTCATTTAATTTTTTACTTGAATGCTACTGTTAAATACACCTACTGTAGCTGAAAAAATAAATCATTTTATTAATTTCATTTGTATAATGTGTAACCTATGTTTTTCTTATTTTTTTAATAACAAAGATAAAATTAATAACAAATAATAACAAATAACAGATAAAAAAATAATGACAAAGATTTTTATCTTCGCCACTTTGGCCTAAATGTCTGCCATTTTTTTTTGTTATTTTGTAAAGCTTTGTTTTTAAAATAGGGAGATTAGTTTGGCTGTAATTGAAAGTGAAGTGACATGTGGCCAAGTATGGTGACCCATACTCGGAATTTGTGCTCTGCATTTAACCCATCCAAGTGCACACACATAGCAGTGAACACACACCCGGAGCAGTGGGCAGCCATTGCTGCAGCGCCCGGGGAGCAGTTGGGGGTACGGTGCCTTGCTCAAGGGTCTCACCTCAGTCGTGGTATTGAAGGTGGGGAGAGCGCTGGACATTCACTCCCCTCACCCACAATCACTGCCGGACCTGAGATTCGAACCCATGACCTTTGGGTTACAAGTCCGACTCTCTATCCATTAGGCCACGACTGCCCCTTATAAAGATGGAGCCTCCCCGTCGGGGAGTCGAACCCCGGTCTTCCGCGTAACAGGCGGAAATACTGTCCACTATACTAATGAGGACTGGCTAATGCTCAGTCACTTGCAAAATAGTAAAAACAACATGAAGAATCATGATAAAATGATAAAATCGTGAATCGTGATTTTCCCGAAAAAAATCATGATATATTTTTGCCATATCGCCCACTACTAGTATAAAGTAAAAAATGTGGTGTAAATTATAAACAATTTGCCAAATGAATAATTGGACAAGTTATTTTTATTGCAGTTTCACTTTAAAATATCACTAATATTTAAACAAGTTTTGTTGACTAAACATGGTATAACCAACATACAGGCACTATATAAATCTATATAAATGAACATATTCCTGACCTTAAACAAATGATCATATAAATGTTTAGGAAGTTTGCATTGTAAGAATGCACAGGGAGACTTCAGGGCTTGTCAATCACTGCCGTGACGTTCCTTGTGAGAGACGTGCGTGGATTGGCCCTCTGGCTTGTCAATCACTGCCATGACGTTCCTTGTGAGAGACGTGCCCGGCTGCGCGCTCCAGTAACTTTCCACACTCCACAGGCGCCGCATGCAATGTTTTTGTCAGGAGACAGGAGTAACAACTGCAGATTATGAGTTACCTGCGGTGAGTCCGACATAATGAATCCACTAACACGTCACAGCGAATGCCGGTGGTAAACACTCGTGTTCCAATACTCGTGCACAAGTTTTGGGAGGCGTTCCCTCGAAAGGAGGGGGGGTTGTTCTTACGCATGCGCTCATTTCAAAAACTCACTAACAGTCTTTGGTTTCTCAGTCGACGAAAAGATCCTCTTTAGCACCTTTAAGTATTCACCCTCTACATTGAGAGTAAAACACTCACAAACAGTAAAATCAGTCGCATATGCGACCAAATTTCACGAGAGGCGACTAAAAATGTCTTTTAGCCAATGGCTAGTAAATTGTAAGGTTTCAGCTGCCTGTAACTGAGTTAGAGGCAAAAAAAATAAGTTTACGCACCATCGCTTGGATGAGAGCGCCCTCTGTCGCTTTCTTTTACATGCGCACTCAACATGAGTGAAAGAGAGAGCACATCTCCCGATTAGACCAGTGCTGCTTCGTCATAAAAGTTTATCATTTGCACGCATTTTAAGCCTTGCCAATTTAAACATTCAATCACAGGAAGATGCAAAAGTCTCGTGTGCGCTGTGTGATAAGTGTCGTGTGCGCCCATGTCCGAAGAACAAGCCCAGCCGCATCTGACAGCACATGAGTACTGAATTGACCTCTCTTTCATGTCTTGCGCTTGAACAGACCATTTCACACACAATTATGTCAAAATGCCCGTCTTGGCAAGTAAACACAGTCAGTTATGTCACTATGCTGTGTGTAACAGTATATTGTGCATTAGCCTTAAAAGGACAGCAGCCTAATATTCCTGCTGCTGCATGAGTTTTTAATGTTAATCAAATAACAGACTCTGCAAAAAAACAACAACAACAAAAAAACAGTCACTGCTCTTGATTGAACAACATTAATAAGGATTAATCTATAATTTTATTTATACAGTGAAAACCATGCAGTGTTATTTTACATTTGATTACTTTACTCAATTTCTGTACCTCTTGAAAAACCTGAAAAGCACTGTTTATTTAATTTTTCATCTTTTAGTGTTTGAAATTTATATTTTATATTTATGTAGAATTTTTTTAATTGCATTGTTCTTGCATTCCATCTACAAAGTCTGGCGAGTAAAATAAAGCATTTACTTGCCAAAGGCATCAGTGCATCAAAGCATCAGTGTGTCCGTAGCGGGTTAAGTAATATATGACCTTTTATTGCTCAGTAAGTTAGTTAAGGTTGCCAAATGTCAAAAGGAATAACCCCCTAAAAATGTAATATGCACAATTAAGAAATGCATACAAAAAAGTGTCTTACCTTAAAACATGTTTATAAAAATAATGATTAAGATGCATACACTCATGTGTATATTCAGTGTGTAAAGAAATGTGATATTACATTTTACTTGATGGTCATATCACTTGACAGTTGTTACCATTGATACTTCATCAAAATATGTCACAAATCTATGAAACTTGGAACATGGTGAAACTTGGAACATTAGTACTTAAAGAAGGTTTTTAAAAATCTGCCAGCTCAGACATTGCAATGTGTCAGTGATATAAATATGTAACCTAAGTATTCCTTCAAGATGATATATTAAAAGACAGAACGTACTGTACAATATTTTTTCATAGACTTTCAGTGAACTCTGAATACTTCATGCAAGTGCACTCCCAACTGTTTTCCCTGCAGTCATGAGCAGTAAACTTAGCTAGTTTAGTCATGTGTGTGGGTTTGCCTCTGACAAGGATGTGGTTAATACTTAAGTGCAACATCAGTGCATGACGCAAAACCAGCCGCTTCCGGAGAAGACTATCATTTTGAAAGAGAAACGTTTGTAATGTAACTACCTCTGGTAGTGTCAGCTGCAAAAAAAAAAAAAAAAAGATGGATCAAATAGGGGCTTCAATAAGGCTGTAAAGAAGATCCTAAGCAACCTGCCTAGCTGCCTGATAACCCTGTTGCACCAGTAGAGGGCAGCATTCAGTAAGTCTGTGCAAGTCCTCAGTTGCCCCTTCATCCACAACACTCTCAAGTCCCTGGTCTTATTGTGAAATGTCTGGGGTTGAGAATAAATATAAATAAATACTTTTATTCAGCAATGACACATTGGAATGATCATAAGTGACAGTAAAGATAAATGCTGAAAAAATAAACAATGTTGTTCTTGTTTCTGTTTCTTGAGCAGCAAATCATCATATTAGAATGATTTCTGAAGGATCATGTGACACTGAAGACTGGAGTAATGATGCTGAAAATTCAGCTTTAATCACATGAATAAATTACACTTTAAAATATATTCAAATAGAAAACTGTTCTTTTAAATTGTAATAACATTTCACAAAATTAGTGTTTTTACAGTATTTTGATCAGCTTTGGTGAGCGTAAGGGACTCCTTTCAAAACATTAATTATCCGCAAGCCAAACATTTGAACGGTAGTATATATTTGAATGTCCTGTTTACTGAATATTCTGTACAGAAGTAAAAAGAGTTGCAATCAGCAATTCATGTTGACTTTAAAACGGCGAATATATAATCAACAATAAGGGCATGTGTGCAAACACTGACTATAATATGCAAATACTGACTCTATAACCTCAAACTGCTCTATCGTATAAAAGACACCGCCAATAAACAAACGGTGGGAAAAGGTCAGTTACAATATCTTGATCTTTCTAACAGTGTTTTTCTAAATTCTGGTAAAGGAAGATCAATTAAGATTGGTTTCATCTTCTTGAGAAAACATGCCAACAGTATAGCTCTGAAAAAGCTTAAGAGGCCTACGGCCACAAATCATGAAATTAAAGCCAAATACACAGACTGGTAAACAGGAAAAGAGCTTGTTCAATGAGCCACGTAGCAATGACGCAATACAGACACAATAAACAGCAGTAAATAAACTTGGAAAGAGAAAGTATACCAATGCACATCCTAGTTCCCACATGTCTGTCTGTTTCTGTCTTAAATGTCAATAGTCATAGCTCAAGGTGTGCCTTGCATTTATGCAGGTGTGGCCGCAGACAGGTTTTAATGTGCTGGGAGGAATGTTGTCTGAAGTATGAAAGCAATGGACAAGTTCTGGTGTTATCACAGACGAGACAACCAAAGCAAAACTCAGGATCTGACAAATGTCTGACATATTTACATTTTACGTGGCAGAGAAAATGATGTCAACCATGGCAAAATACAATTGGAGCAGTTATTTCTGAAAATTCCTTTTCAGTCTACAAAAGATCTGTCACGAAACTCTAGATGCCGCAGGCTAGTAAGTCCTTAACTCAACCTGCTTGCAATCACATTATTCTCTATAGGGCACGGCTGACAGCAGCAGCAGCAGAAATAACAGCAGCAGCAGCAATAACAGCGGCAGCAATAACCAACAGCAGCAGCAGCAGCAGAAATAACAGCAGCAGCAGCAATAACCAACAGCAGCAGCAGCAGCAGAAATAACAGCAGCATCAGCAATAACAGCGGCAGCAATAACCAACAGCAGCAGCAGCAGAAATAACCAAAAGCAGCAGCAGAAGCCAAAATAATAACCAACAGCAGCAGCAATATCCAAAACCAGCAGCAATAACCAAAAGCAGCAGGAGCAATAACAGCTGCCGCAGCAATAAGCAGCAGCAACAGCAGCGGCAAAGACCAACAGCAGCTGTATCAATAACAGCAGCAGCGGAAATAATAACCAGCAGCAGCGGAAATAATAACCAACAGCAGCAGCAATAACCAAAAGCAGCAGCAGCAATAACAGCAGCAACAGCAGAAATAATAACCAGCAGCGATAACCAAAAGCAGCAGCAGCAGTAATAACAGCAGCAG
>RJVU01053643.1:7906779-7932069 GCA_003731715.1 Anabarilius grahami | reverse complement strand
GCAGCAATAACCAACAGCAGCAGCAGCAATAACCAGCAGCAGCAGCAGCAGCAGAAATAACAGCAGCATCAGCAATAACAGCGGCAGCAATAACCAACAGCAGCAGCAGCAATAACCAACAGCAGCAGCAGCAGCAGAAATAACAGCAGCATCAGCAATAACAGCGGCAGCAATAACCAACAGCAGCAGCAGCAGAAATAACCAAAAGCAGCAGCAGAAGCCAAAATAATAACCAACAGCAGCAGCAATATCCAAAACCAGCAGCAATAACCAAAAGCAGCAGGAGCAATAACAGCTGCAGCAGCAATAAGCAGCAGCAACAGCAGCGGCAAAGACCAACAGCAGCTGTATCAATAACAGCAGCAGCGGAAATAATAACCAACAGCAGCAGCAATAACCAAAAGCAACAGCAGCAACAGCAGAAATAATAACCAGCAGCAGCAGCGATAACCAAAAGCAGCAGCAGCAGTAATAACAGCAGCAGCAGCAATTACAGCAGCAGCTGAAATAATAACCAACAGCAGCAGCAATAACCAAAAGCAGCAGCAGCAATAATAATCAGCAGCAGCAGCCGAAATAACAACAGCAGCAGCAGCAATAACCAAAAGCAGCAATAGCAAAAATAATAATCAGCAGCAGTAATAACAGCAGCAGCAGCAATAACAACAGCAGCAATAACCAAAAGCAGCAGCAGCAATAATCAGCAGCAGCAGCCGAAATAACAACAGCAGCAGCAATAACCAAAAGCAACAATAGCAATAATAATAATCATCATCAGCAGCAGCAGCAATAACAGCAGCAGCAATAGTAACCAGCAGCAACAATAACCAAAAGCAGCAGCAGCAGCAATAACAGCAGCAGCAATAACAGCAGCAGCAGAAATAATAACCAGCAGCAGCAGCAATAACCAAAAGCAGTAGCAGTGTAGCAGATCTATTCACCAAGACTAAATATATCAACATTGTCATATTACCATGCCAAACACAAGTTGTCATGACAGAAATGTGATTTGAATGTGATTTCAAACCACATATAGCTCAAAAATAAATAAAAATAAAAAAAATATTGCATTTCATTTGATTTTTTGCAGTTCACATTTGATAAACATGATTAGATTCCAATCGGATATGCACAAAAATCGGATTTGGACTGACAGTCTGAATGAGGCTTTAGAGGTTGTGTTGCATTGCGTGTTTGCTATTTGGGGTGCAGAGCAAATAAGGGAGGGGTATGTTTGTTTGGGTGTCGATTTCAAATATCAACAGAGTTTCTCAGAAATCGCTTAATGCACCTTTAAAGGTCAAGAGAGTCATGTCTGTGCCATCACTGGCACTCAATGGAATTGCAAAAATAATGATTTGAAAATAATGAGTTTCTAACCCCTGACTGTTCGGACAAATAAGTAAATTCCCTGCTGAACGGCTTATTAGAAATAGTCCTGCCCTGAACTCACGCCACAGGTCAAGTCAGAAGTAGACATGTCAGACTTCTCAAACAGAGCAATGTTTGGAAAGCTTATTTACATTTGTCTCAATACAGTAAACTCAGGAAGGAAGTAGTATTTTAATGACAAAAATACACACTACAATCCCACTGAAGACTGCACCTTAACAAATAAGCACCAATACAAAGACCACTGATTGCTATTAAAATGTATGATGTGTGTAGTGCTTCAGGGTGTGTTGTGTTTATACACAGATATTTGACACTCACCACAGCGGTCTCTAATGACCAGTCCACGTCCCTCCTTTAGGAATATAGTGAGCAGATATGTTCTCTGAGTTTCCCTCTGATGCTCACTAACTCCAGCTGTCTCTGTCCTCATGTCCAGATTCTGATTTAAAAAAAATAAAAAAATAAATGATAAAACCATTTACAACAAGCTTTCATATGGGTAGCTGACATGACATTTCAAACAGTGACAGCAGTGTCACATGTTGCAATTAAAACTATTTTAAGCAACATTTTTGTACAAATGTTACACACTTTATGAACTAATATTAGTATTTTGACTATTTAGTGAACTGCAAAAACCTAAAAGGTCATTAAAAATAGTGAAAAAAATCTAGAAGTGGTAACCAGTTACTACATCTCAAATATACGGTTTCTTTTTATAGTACTTTCCAAGCCGCTTTATCCCTCTTACTTCTTTTTTATACTGTTTTCATCATACTTAAGAAATTTAATATTAAAGTTTGAAAATCTACCATTAACGAATACTGATAAAGTGCTCATTTTTTATACTCTAACAGCTATGAGGTCAATGTCATATTTGCAAATGATTTGCGATTGTGTTTTTTCTTACACTACCATTCAAAAGTTTGAGGTGTGTATGATTTTGTAATGTTTCTGATTTTCTTAATGATGTTTTATTCTCTTCTGCTCATCAAGGCTGCATTTGATCAAAAATACAGTAAAACAGTAGCATTGTGAAATATTATTATAATTTTAAAATGTAATTTATTCCTATAATGGAAAACTGAATTTTCAGCATCATTACTCCAGTCTTCAGTGTCACATGATCCTTCAGAAATCATTCTAATATGATGATTTGCTGCTCAAGAAACATTTCTGATTATTAATGTTGAAAACAGTTGTGCTGCTTAATATTTCTGTAGAAACCATGATGCTTTTTTTCCAGGAATAAAAATTTTGTGAATAAAAAGTTTAAAAGAACAGAATTTATTTGAAATAGATTGTTATAACATTATAAATGTCTTTTACTGTCACTTTTGATCAATATAATCCATAATTGTTAAATTAAAGTATTCATTTCTTTCACAAAAAGAATAAAAATCGCACTGACCCCGAACATTTAAACAGTAGAGTACATTCATTTGCACTCTCAATTTCATCCATTAAATCTAAAGATCTGAAAAAGCCCATACATTTATCCACCCATAGACCCTGCCATCAAAGAAAAAAGGACAGAAGTGGTTGAAAGTCGACAAAAGAGACTGACCAGGGCTGCGTTTCCCAAAAGCATCGTAAGCCTAAGTTGATCGTAGGTCCATTGCCACCAATGGAGCTACGATCAACTTAGGCATACGATGCTTTTGGGAAACGCTACCCAGGTGTAAACGGGAATGTGTCTCCCTCGTCTACTTGCATCTTAATACCAGGCGTAAACAGAGCCTAATATTTTGAAACCTTGCAAATACTGGTATTTTCATTCAGGAAATTTTAATGTTGTTCATGGACAATTTATTTGTTAGCATGCCACACAAAATTGAGTACTAGGTAGCATTATCATCTACCACGGTAAAATGCTACGTTTTATTCACCTTCAGCATGGTCAGAAAGCAAACCTTGAGCCTTCAATGTCGGCTCAGGAACACAGTATGGTCCATTTCATGGGCATTTAAAGTACAATGTCAGCTGCATGTACCCTAGTACTAAATGTCCTTTGATATCATCTAATAGTACACTAAACAACAAAACACACACACATTGGTGCACCTATCATTATGAGGACAATCCACAGGCGTAATGTTTTTTATACTGTACAAAATGTATATTCTACTAACCCTATCCCTAAACCTACCAATCACAGAAAACTTTCTGCATTTTTACATTTCTAATAAAACATTTAGTATGTTTTTTAAGCCATTTTAATTACGACGACTAATAAACCATGTTTATGTTGTAATACCAGTGTAATACGCATGTCATTATACAAATTTGTGTCCTCATAAATCATATAAAGCACACACACACACACACATGTACTTACGTTATTGTGCTCGTTGTCATGTATGGACAATGTATCTGAACCATTTCTGTTGAAATGCGGCTTCTGTTTCCCAAACACAACAAACAGAAGAATGAAATGATTATTTTTTAAGACACAAAAATGCCACAAATTCACAAACCCCTGGTGTAACTACATTTCCTCTTTTTTCAGTCACTTAAAGTCAGCAGTGATAAAAATGTGTTTTAGTTTGTCTCGCTGACTTCTAATTTCATGTCACATGTTTCTATAATAACACTGAAGATCATGTGTCTTAATAAGTTTATTAAAAATTCCTTAGCCCCAGGGAACATGAATGCTAAGCCAGAAAACTTGAAGCAAAGAACATGAAGAATTAAAAAGTTTCCACTGCAAAATCTCAAAAAAAGCAGTCAAGGCTTGACATAAATTACCTTAATGTAAAAAAGAGTCTTGTTCTTTGACAAACAAAGCAAAGTATAGGATTTTCCTTCCTTACTGAAAATCCCAAGTTAATCTTTTAAGGTCTCTCTGAATCACCTTGAAAACTTAGCAGCTGACTCACCCGTAAAAACAAATATTCTCGCATACTATCCACACAAGCGGTGCCTATATGAAGCATCAAAAATATGATAGCTCCACTACAATTAAAGAGAAAGATCACAAACGCAAAAGGAAGCAGCGTTACATAACTAACAAGCCCTCTACCTCTACCTGACCATTAAAGCGTTTATTTTTGGTGCCATTCAGTACCGTAAAGGTAGCATGACACTTCCCGGGTGATCATTTGCATTTTAAACAAATGGAGAAGCAACTCTAAATGTGCGTTACCACATTCTGGGGCTTAGAAATGTTATAACAAGTTCCTGCATTGATGACTTGCTCATGTTCAGAGGAACTGCATTTCACAATAGAGTGATGCTTTGCACTCTTCCCTGGGGTTAGGTAGACAAAAAGAAGACAGTGAAAAACTTTCCATTGAATCTAACTTGAATTAAATTACAAGTCTGACAGCATGCCAAAGAAGGGAAAGCTACATGAAAAGCATGCAAATGTTATCCACTCAAATGGAAAAAGTAAGTTTTCCATGTCATGTTAATGAAATATGCAGTTCATAAAAAGTGAAAAGAACACGAGGAAGTACTAAGTTCACCTAAAGCATCAAGAGCAAACAGGTTTGTGTAACACGATCTTGATAGACGGTGCCCATAAAAAGGAGAGTCACAAAAAACTTCCTCCCTCCCGTGATGATTAACCCAACTGAAAGATCAAGACCGCCGACGCTCTTTACCTCTGCCAAGCTCTCTGATGAAGGAAGCTGCATGTCCCTCAAGAGCAGCACCTGATTCATCTCCTCTGTGGACTCTATGGAGGTGTTGTGCTCCTCAGTGGCTGACTCCTGCGACGGCCACCTGCTCGAGTCCACCAGCGTGGTCATCGAATCAGCCAGCCCGGTTCCGCCCCCTCTCTTTCGCAGAGTCACACTGAGGGGGGTTGCTGGGCTGCTGCTGCAGACGGAGGATGGCCGGAGGTCAGCTGGCTGCTGGTGGGAGTGGCTTATTAGCGAGGATGTCCGACTCCGCTCCAGAACTTCTGCGACAGAACAGTTCATCCGCTGGTCCAACAAGCGCTCCTCCCTGACCTCTAGCTTGTTAAGGTTTTTGTCGCTGCCAACCCGCGAGTATCGAAAGAGTTTGGCTTTTTGGCGTAAGGTGCCCATTACAGACTTTTTGTCCTCCATGAGAAGGATGCAAGAGTGTGTGTTTAGGTGAATTTCGCAAGTCTGTCGTAAAGGCCTCTCTCTCACACACTAGAGCTGGCTTGTGACCAAGACCTGCAAGGACAATATTAGAAATTAAATGAAACACAAAAAAGTCACAAACTGGCATGATGAAAGCAGGTGTACACTCGCAATTTCAGTTTAAAATCAACAATGAAAACTTTTCCTGACTTTACAATGAATGAAAACAAACACCGTAAAAGTGGATAACCACTCATAAAAAAAGGAATTAGAGAAATGGTATTTGTGGCTGTAGGGATGAAAGTCCTGCCTTTCAGTTAAAAGAGTCAAATCTTCTTTTTGATGGAGGTGTTGCCTGTATGTTTGCGAATGCACATTAACTGGAACATCCAGAAAAAAAAAGTTTTTTTTTGTTTGTTTTTTTTTGGTATGTGTGATTTGAAATAAAGCAGCAAAATTTCTAATACAAGTTTATTGCTGGTTTAAAACATATTAAAAGAGTTTTTGAGATTTTCAGTGAATTGTCCTGCCTTAAAAGGATTTCAGAACAATTCATCAATGCACATAATTCCACAGAAAATAAAATTTGATCAAAATGCATTAACGTGCACCGACTGTAAAAACATTTTTCTTTTTGGGTGATGTCACCAAGGCCTCTAGTCACTCCTCCCATTGTTTATTGGTTCGCAATTAGGCTTGGGTATCGAGTATCGATTGGAACCGGGACTAGCTTTTCGATTTTCCCGGAATCGTTCAAAAGTTTAAATTTCGATTCCTAGTTTCGATTCCTAGTTTCGATTCACAGTCCGCCGACTGGAAGAAGAAACCGCTGAACACCAACGAAGAAGCGTCCATCGGAAGTGTTGGCATAACCGAGCGAGTCGAACATGGATAGCGTGCGTCGGCGTTTCAAAGTGTGGCTTCACTTTTTTTAAACAGAACGAAATCTCGCCAAAATGCAACATTTGCGGCAAGATTGTTTCGTGCATAGGAGGGTGCACGTCGAACATGATAAAGCACCTCCGAGTTCATGACTTCGGTAAAGTTGGTTTTATATTCGCACATTCGGGCATCCGTATTCAATAGCCTTGTTAATCACACTTCATTTGACATTCAGTGGACATTCACAAGTAAATATGCCATTAAAACAATACTTGCCTATTTTGATCGACTGTGAAAAATGTTGTAAGTTGACAATCGTTGGTTGTCAATATCATGTCGCTGCTTAAAATTCGCAAACATTAATTTATTGCACATTTATTGGAAAGTCTGAATTTATCAGAAGTCCGAATGTGCGAATATAAAACCAACTTTACCGAAGTGAGTTCATGGAGTAGAAATAAATGTGTGCGCGGCAGGAGATACTATCTGTCCAGAACGCTCACGCATCCTGCCTGAGAAGGCAGATATGATCATTTTCCTAAACAAGAACTGTTTCTGATTTTATACTGTACCTGCTGCTAATCTGGACTGGGTTTACAAGTTGTTTCTTATTGTTTATTTGCTATTCTGCACCAGGTTAGCCCATCAGTGGGAGCACGGTAACATGTTCAAGTACCTGCAGCATCATACACTCATGTGTAAATGTGTTTTCATGGTTTTCAAAAATAAAGCTCTCTTGAGGAAAGTGTACCCCTGTGAAAATATGTTCATAATTTATAATATTTATATTCAAGTTCATAGATTTGATATTTAAATTGTAGTTGAAAACAGCCCTGTGAGAAATTCATAGTAAAGTTCATAAAAAGTAAAAATTTCATAGAATTAAAATTGATGGAGAAGGTCAGACTATTTCCTTCAGAAAGACCGTTGGTTAGCTAGCTCATTTAAAATATCCTAAACTTTTTTTGACCCTGCCTCTTAAAAGAATCGGAATCGAGAATCGTTAGGAACCGGAATCGAAACAAGGAATCGGAATCGTTCAAATTCAAACGATACCCAACCCTATTCGCAATGGTAAATTCAAATTATTTATTAGAAAATCCGTCTTTTCTGTAAAGCCTGCACCTAAGTGGAGAAGTTTAATTGTTAATACCAATTTCTTGCACATACTGTGTGAAAATCATTTAATGCTAAACATAAAGGAAAATGGCTCCAGGCTCCATGTACTGTTTGCATGTATTAAAGGTGCAGTAAGTGATTTTTGAGAAACGCTGTTGAAATTGGATCAGACCGAGCATCACAACACTCTTGTAGCCAATCAGCAGTAGGGGTGTGTCCACTCATGATGAGGGAGGAGAGAGTGAGCCAATCAGCAGTAGGTCCACTCATGATGAGGGAGGAGAGAGTGAGCCAATCAGCAGTAGGGGTGTGTCCACTCATGATGAGGGAGGAGAGAGTGAGCCAATCAGCAGTAGGGGGCATGTCCACTCATGATTTTTCCATATTTATTTCTGCAAACATTGAACATTATATCTGATTGAGGTTAATCGTATTACTAGTCTTCTCCATTGGATGTCCATCCTCTTATTTACCTTGCGTGACAGCAGGGACCCTGTCATTCATTCAGTGCTTTACATGGCGGTGTGAAAGATGTTCCAGACAGTTGAAGGAACTGTCACTGTCCTGATCGGGCCAGCGCTGCACGGGCACGAAAGTTTATCATTTGCACGTGTTATCAAGCATTGCCAATTTAAGCATTCAAGCGAAAGAGAACTCGCGAGCTTTGTGTGCACACACACCCGAAACGTGCGCCTAAACGGACAAATTCAAACTAATTTCTCTCAAAATGCATGCCTTCGCAAGTATCCAAGTAAACATAGTCGGTTATGGCTTAAGTAAACTGGATAACAGCAGCCTAATATTCCTGCAGCTGTCTGTTTTAATGTTAATCAGACTACAAAAGACAAAGAAATCGCTCACTGCTCTTCACTGAATACCGTTTTTGTAACTTTAATAAGGATTAACCTTTTTTAATATGTACAGTGAAGATTATGTGCAGAGATATTTTACATTTGATTACTTTATTCAATTTCTGTACCTGAGAACTTCTGTTAGACCTACCTGAAATACTTTAAAAGCACTGATTATTTCATTTGTATCTTTGTTCTATTGTATTCATTTATTTGCTTGTAGTTTAATTATTTGTTCTTTTTTATTAATGATTGGTTACTTGTCTTTAATAATCTTTGAAATTTATAGTAGTAGTTTTAGCTGTGGTATCGAAATTGGAATCGAGAATTGTTCAATTTCATTAACTTATTACAATACAAGGATGGGTCAAAAACAACAAAAACAATAACTATTTTACTCATTTATTACTTTTTTTGGAGGGGCCAGTGAAAATTGAATCACTGAATTCACTGAATTGAATTGAGAATCGAATCAAATTGAGATCTTCTGAATCAGAATCAAATCAAATCGGGGCATCTGTATCGATACCCAGCCCTATGTACTGTATGTTCATTTTATTGGTTCTTCCTTGTCTTTTCGTATGTCATCTTTGCTTTATTTTTCACAAAGCTTTCTTTTGCTTCGCTTCTGCTAAGAGACATCCACGCTTCCATTGCATGTTTGTGGATTTTGAGGGCGGAGCACTTAAGTGTGTTTGTTTGAATTAAAATATAAACAGTGTTCAACAATGACACTCAGAAATCACTTACTGCACCTTTAACAGGTAAAGTCAACTGCAATGGCTTTCTGAATGTGCATGACTATGAAAAATATGTTTACTTTCACCTGTGGAAAATCGTTGCGTCAAATGGCGTCAAATGACCACAAATAAAGTGCAAAGTCTGTTGTAATATTACTAAACCCTGTTTACACTGACAAGTGTCAATCTGCTTGTTCATTTATGCAACTTGACTTGCTGTTAAAGCAAAGGCACAAATGACAATGCAACATTTTTGAGTTTCTGATTCATTTTCAAACACCTTTAATAGTCACAGGTCCTTTAACTGTTTAGTGTTTACCATTGGTTTTAAGTTTGAATATCCATTTCAACAACCTTTTGTCTTCACTAGTTCCTTTTAAATGGCCCTGTGCTATGACAAATGAATTTAAATATTCCGTGTACAGCCTCTCAATTCAAACAAACATTCAGGATTTTATTAAATCTGCATGCATAATAACTATAAAATAATCATAGAAAAAAATGCTATTTAAAATACTTTTAGATGAAGAATACTGTCACCTTTCATGTCAACTTCTCAAAAGCATTTAACCTACCCAAATACTTATTCAAATCATATCTATAAAAATTACATTTGTTAGAGGCTCAGGGAAGCCTGTTCAAAAACAATGTTACATCTATTAATCATCTATAAGTGGCCAAACATTCGCTGCACCTTCGTATTGATTTTTTACCATTCCTTTTTTTAGTTGAGGGAGTAAAATCAATCAAGAACATACATGTTTGAGACTCTCATAAATCTGCACTGTGATTTATGGTCTATAGTGTCATCGAAAAGATTGATTAGTCATTTTTGCATTTGTTTTAAACAGGCCTAACATGTTGTTGGTGTAATTCAAGCCACAAGCTCATCCCTGTGTCTTTGTGTGGATGCACAATTTGACTTTACAGCTTCACATCAGGTTTTTTTCACACATTAGTGATAATGAAAAAGAGACAGGTGAGACAGGTGTTTGTAAAGTCAAGCATCATATTACTATGGCTCATATACGTAGGTTTGATGATATGAACAAACCGCTCTGACCTGACCCAAGTAAGTATTAAACTTCAGAGCGTTTGTGTTACGGACATGAATGATGCATATGATGAGCCACGGAAATTGAAATTACGTTTTTACTGCAAGTCATCTGCATCATGATTTTTGCCTGGCCATCCAGCTATAACCAGCTATCAATGCTTGTAGGCTAAGAACAGAAAACATAATACCTTTCCAGAACATTTCAAACGCACAAACACTCAGGAAAGAGACTAGGGAGTAGAAAATGTTGAAAAATAATCTGTTAAGCTGCACTTATCAAAATAGATTAAAGATTAAAGCTGCAGGATATCATGCTCACATGCAAAATAGCCTCAAACTCTGTCATGATGGCCAATCTTACTGCATTCAACTTGCCTGGGATACATCACCTGCTACAGTCAGAGTCTTTGTCAGGGACAGGGACTGGATTAGAGTAAACTCAGCATTTTGAGGAAATGGCTGAGTAAAAATATCACAGTTGGGGTTTCGAGTAATACCACAAATACTTGCGTCAAAATAATTTTAAAACTCTCACGCTAAAAAGGTTTAGCTAGTAAGATTTGAGTCTGTTTTGTATGTTATTTTTATGTTATGTAGGGGCAGTCGTGGCATAATGGTTGGAGAGTCAGACCCAAAGGATGTGGGTTTGATTCTCAATACCGGCAGGAAAAGACTGTGGTGCCCTTGAGCAACCTGAGGCACCTAACCCCCAATCACTCTCTGGGCGCCACAGCAAAAATGGCTGCCCACTGCTCCGGGTGTGTGTGTTACTCATCACTCCTAATGCGTGTTCACTGACTTGGATGGGTTAAATGAAGAGGACAAATTCCGAGTATGGGTTACCGTACTTGGCCTTCACATGTCATTTTCAGTTATTTACACAAGAGAAGACACTTTGAGGAAATATTAATATATTACTTCTACTTTTACAATTACTTGAGGAACTACAACTAAATCTAGTAACTAATATTTTGCAATCAAATTTCAGAAAATATCCAATATTGCAAAAGTTTATTTAAACCAAATTTCATGAATACTTTCACTTTGCAGTTAAAGAGATAGTTCACTCAAAAATAAAAATTCTGTCATTAATTACTCACCCTCATGTCGTTCTAAACTCGCAAAACTTTCGTTCATTTTTGAAACACAAATGAAATTTTTTTTGATGAAATCTGAAAGCTTTTTGTTCCTCCATAGACAGCTACACAACTGACACTTTGACGCTTCAAATAGTTCATAATGAGATCTAAAAACGAATCCATTTGAATTTAGCGGTTTAGTCCTCACGTGCTTGAGCTTCAGCGAGAACCAATGAGGTTCAATCTCGTGTTACGCAGCACGTTTGAGCTTCATTCTCGTGTTACGCAGCACGTTTGAGCTTCCGCGAGAACCAATGAGGTTCATTCTCGTGTTACGCAGCACGTTTGAGCTTCAGCGAGAACCAATGAGGTTCAATCTCGTGTTACGCAGCACGTTTGAGCTTCAACAAGAACCAATGAGGTTCATTCTCGTGTTACGCAGCACGTTTGAGCTTCAGCGAGAGCCAATGAGGTTCAATCTCGTGTTACGCAGCACGTTTGAGCTTCAGCGAGAGCCAATGAGGTTCAATCTCGTGTTACGCAGCACGTTTGAGCTTCAACAAGAACCAATGAGGTTCATTCTTGTGTTACGCAGCACGTTTGAGCTTCAGCGAGAGCCAATGAGGATCATTCTCGTGTTACGCAGCACGTTTGAGCTTCAGCGAGAACCAATGAGGTTAATTGTTGGATGAACTATCCCCTTAATGACCTCAACTAAAATCTCTTGAACAAAGGCTTGAGTCTAATTTTTAAGAAATCATGGTTTAAAAATCTTAAATGTTGGAATACACTAAAAAAATATTTCAAATCAGACAACCAATAAAACAGGATCTCTTTGGTGACAACACTGATATCTAGCACATAGACATCAGTCAAATTGGGCGTGAGATACAACTGCTTACTCAAACTGCATATAATCATTAACTTTTAAGTAAACAAAATCGACCGTAAAGCTGGGTTTGAGCTAACAGTTACAGTGGATTGGTCCAAATGGCATCCACTTGGTTCATTGGACATTAGTATTATCACTTCATACATATGTATAGTCAGGCTCCGTCCCAGCTGTACAGTGAGCCACATGCAGCTGTCAGAGGAATGATATTTATAATCCATCTATACATATATACACACACCTGAGTTTGTTTAGTTTCCTCCCCATTTGGTTGCTATGTTTATATTTCAGGCCTAATTTTTAGACAATTTGGAAATAATGGGAATAACAAAGTGAAAGAAATCCAACTGAATTCAGGCCACAATGCTGTACAATTGATTTATCCATCTATCTGGTTCCCACACATTTAGACTACTGAATCTCCACGGTTTTTCCATGACTTTCTATGGGAATCCTGTTCTAGTGTTCTGTAAATGGAAAGTACAGTAAGATAATTCCAAGCACAAGAACTTAAAGCTTTTTCAAATCACAAAAAGCATGTCAAAAACATTTCAAAAACAAAGCAGCATGTCAAAACAATATTACTTACTGTACGATAATTCCAAGCACATACACAAAAATGTGAAGCTTTTTCAACTCACAAAAACCATGTCAAAAAAACAATGCAGCATGTCAACACAACATATTTTAAACTACGTATGACACGCGATTATTATACATTGTCCCTCCCACAACTCAATAAAACACCTTTCACTTCTACAGTGGAGGATTTAATACTGTCTACAAAGTGACAATCAAAAAAATGTGCAGAATGCACTATGATAATCTTGTTTGTCTGCCACAATATTTTGCACAATATGGAAAAAGGTGTTAACAATTAAAGTAAACAAAAAAAAAGACACATTTAAAGTGTAAAATCAATCAAATTACAAGTGGGACAGTCCCAACAGGTAGATGATCCAACAATTCAAACATTTCGTTAATTCATTTGAATGCATAAATAATAATTTGAATAAATCACAGAAGTATATCAGAGGTATTCCTACCTGAGTTGCAGCGTTTAATGCATTTCATTTAAACCAAAGACGCTTTGGACCAAAGAGAAAACATCTCATGTGTTCACAGCAGTGCTTTCACTAACTTCCTACTCTAGTACGAGTTACATGAGTAATGCATCAACACTTCAGCTAGTGATGAGTTACCGACATACAACAATTGGGTGGAACGGCTATTACATGATTCGACATCAGATATTACTGGCCCGGAAGTTGTCCTTAATTGGTCATGATAGCTGGGTCTAAAAACATATATGTTAATATAACTATTAATTGCATATTTAATCAAGATAAATGTTTATTAGCTCCATTATTCAGTTATAAATTCAACGTCTAAACCGATGATCAACTAGCACGCTGACAGCGTTGTCAGGCGACACCTGTTACTTTTCTCAGCTCTGGTAAGGATGGACCAATCACAGTTGTTTGTGATCAATGGCTAAATAATTTTATAGAGATTGATGACATGGGTTTTCATTTGTGAACCAAGTAGAAATTTAAACCAAAATTGAAACGGTTATACATTTAAGCGTATAAATTTATCAAAAAAAGATAAAAACGCTACTGAGTTTTGAATGGGTTTCAATGGAGAATTTGTCGTTGTGAGCCACCAAGCGCCCCCTGGAGGAACATCCGCTTATTGTCCTAAAAGAGATAGCTACTTGTCGCCCAACGGGGTCGTTCTTTGGCCCATATTAAACAAGGCTGCTGTAATCTGACAGTCACATGGATCAGATTGTAATCCTTAGAGTTTCTCATAACAGTCAGGCTGCTGTAAATCCTTTCCGTTTGTGAGATAAGGGGTTATCATTACATTATAAACAGACTTTTTGCACGTTTCCTCTCTGCTGAGGATAAAATCTGTCTCTCTGCTTCGTGAAAATGACAAATGTGCTTAAATAAGAATGAATATTGGATAAATAATGATAGTTTACTTTGTTTTGATGCACTAATTGATAGTATGTGGTGTCTTGTGGTTAAATAACTGTATATTTTATATCATCATTATATATTTTGGAACCTGAACTGCAGGTTGATCCAGATGTAACATCCCTTGAATAAGCATGCAAGAAGCTTTAGATAAAAGCATCAGCTAAAAGACAAATTCGTTTAAATTCTTTGCACATCACTGAATGCATATTTATGTATATTAAATGTAACTGAAATAAATGAATTCGCATGTACCACGCAAAGTTAGTTTGCTCTGATGACTCAAAAAAATCCCCTTGACTGAATTTAAAACCAGTATAGTAATGTTTAGTGCAAAACAAATGAGAAAACGGTAGGAACAATGTCAACACTGCATGCTTCTTCTGTGGTTATGAGGAAAAAACCTCAAACATCATCAAAGAATTCACATCCTGTTAACAACCTTCTACTGAAGTAAATGGCCTAGTTAATTATTAACACATGAAAAGTATATAACTCCAAAGCAGCTTAAAAACAACAGAGGTGATTAACATGATGTTTATTGCCATTTATCATGGTGTACAAACAATAAAAGGGATTAGCTTCTAGATTTGAGAGCAAAATTTGACATCCAACAGAGTTCCATAGATTGCATTGGCATCAAGTGAGAAATGATATTGTATGGCATGTAAAAAGATTTACTGAACAGCCGTGAAATAAAACCTGGTATTAGCAGCAAAATATCTAAACATCTCGTGGGCTCAATGTTCACATCACAACTAGTAAATGGATATAAAGTCGGAATAAAGGATAAAAACACATTTAAATATTCTTTATATATATATATTTTTAAATGCAGGGTTTTTAAAGTAACAGTGTTTACACTGTATAAATCTAATTTTCCAAATTATTTGCGAAAATGACATTTTTATACTGCGTTCTCTTACAGAGGGATTGTTGTTTTAAAGGATTAGTTCACTTTCAAATAAAATTTTCCTGATAATTTACTCACCCCCATGTCATCCAAGATGTCCATGTCTTTCTTTCTTCAGTCGAAAAGAAATTGAGGTTTTTGATGAAAACATTCCAGGATTTTTCTCCTTATAGTGGACTTCAATGGACTCCAGACGGTTGAAGGTCAAAATGACAGTTTCAGTGCAGCTTCAAAGGGCTTTAAATGTATATGCTTTATGTAAACAAATGATCATCTTCCAAGTGGTTCCACCAAAACCACACTGTCGTATTCTTCAAAAAGATAACGCTGTATGTCCCACGCCTTCCCTATTCTACTTAAGGAACGAACGCGGCACCAGTTTCGTTTTTTTTCCGTAAGTAGAATAGGGAAGGCGTAGGACATGCAGCATAAGCTTTTTGAAGAATACGAAAAGCGGAAGCACGTGCAAGGCGTTAGATAATCGTTTAAAGCCCTTTGAAGCTGCACTGAAACTGTAATTTTGGCCTTCAACCGTCTGGAGTCCATTGAAGTCCACTATAAGGAGAAAAATCCTGGAATGTTTTCATCAAAAACCTTAATTTCTTTTCAACTGAAGAAAGAAAGACATGAACATCTTGAATGACATGTGGGTGAGTAAATTATCAGGAAAATTTTATTTGAAAGTGAACTAATTCTTTAAGCAAAAAAGGCAATTTTATGATTTTTAGCTCATTTTATAATCCACTAGTGTAACCATTTTATCATCTTTTCTCCACAAACCTTGAAAAACCTGAAAGTGTCATTTGGCTGCCAGTTGATGATTGACATGCAGATACCTGAGGTTCATCTAAAACTTGACAGACAAGGAAACACTCCACAGAGGTTTTCTGTGGCCATGGCACAAAAATGAAATCAAATAAAATTGGTAATCACCAGGGCACCAAACACATACACTTCATCACATCAAACAGCAAGTCCCAATCAATATCTATATAGCTTTGATTGAGTATTCAGATAAAAATACAAAAGGACTAAACCTTGCAAAAATAATATACTGCAAATAATGCAGCAAGGCTAACCCTCTATTGACAAAAAAAAAAAAAAAGTGTCAGACACTTCATAACTTATATGTTAATTCTTGTAAATACCTGCACACATTTACAAGAACGTACACCTGCTGCTTTAGAGGAGTCTTGACATACAGTCTGCATATCTGTTGACTTGTTTAATGATCCATCCATTGTCCTAAGTTTCCCAGCTGTCTGTGCGCATGCGTTTGACTGAGGGATCCTGCTGGGTCTCCGTCTCGGGCGATGATCTACTGCCTTGTGCTGATACGGCGGTGGCCGTGTGAGAGTCCAGCCGCTGGTCCTCACGGTCGCTGCCCTCATATGAACTAGCAGAAGAGCTGAAGCTCTCGACTTCCTGTCTGGAGTTGGGCCGAGGCCTGATGGTGGGGTACACCGAGTGTCTGGGAGGGGAGATGGGCTCTGATTTGATGCTGATGGAGATGGTGGAAGAGTCAGAGGCCTGAACTTGAGGTTGTGTGCTTCTAGAGGTAGAACAATAATGGTTATCAGTATTTACACTGTACCGTTCAAAAATTTGGGCTCAGTAGGATTTTTTTGAAAGAAAATAATACTTTTTGTTTAGCAAGAATGCATTAAATTGATAGAAAGTGATAGTAAAGGCATTTCTAAAAACAACCCAAGTTGGCTGAAAATGGACAAAGCCAGCGATTGGGTTAAATGTTTGCCCAACGTGCTTTTATTGTTAGTTTTATTTAACCCAACTATTGATTAAAAATGACTATATGTCTGGCTTAAAATAAACCCAAAATATGTTGGAAATTAAAAATCATACACATAATTACTAGAGGCAACAGTAATAATCAAAAGGTGAACTTTTATTAAATGAGTCATTCCACGAAACCAGTACGATTTGGACTTACACATTTTTAGATTTTTTTTTACCAAAATGTATTACTTTTCTGAACACCCCACAACATTAATGACATATTTAACTTCCAAAAAAACATATTTTCCCATCTAAGGCATCAAATCCCTATTATTATTGGTCATTATTTTCAGTTATGGACATTATGGGAGCTCTCTGAATATTATTATAAAATTTATTTGTGAAAAAAATCAACATTTTCCTATTAATCAGACGTCCCTCACACTAATTCAGTAATTGCAAATATAAAAGTTACATTAAATCTCACACTTTTGCTATAAAGCCTGGAATGGACACTTTTTGTGACAGAAATCTCATCATTTATGATCAAAGGCTTAACTTCAGAATTTGAACTAAAATCTCTTATGATTGAACATTTCAGACAGAGTTCAACAAACTTTAAATTACTTTTTCATAAAATTAATAATAATAATAATAAAAATATAGGTGTGACGGGGTTGAATTGTGATTTTTTGCCCAAATTGGCCACTGCTCTAAATCTAGTGAATGAATGGAGAGCACATGGCATGCATGATATTAAGAAATCATGAATAATGTTGAAATAACAAAGATAATATTCACAAGTAATAGTTTTCTATCTTTAATTGATGTAACGGGGTTGAGTCGTTAAGCTTGACCAACACAATTTCACAACATAATTTAGTTATAATTTTAAAGAAGGTGGTAACTTGCCTGTGTCTGCTCACAGTGTTGTTCAGAAGACTTCTGTGATGTCACTTCCTATTAATGGTGTCACATAAGTATCGGTTCATTATTTTCATAGGGGGAGAGTGTTTTGTGTAACGGGGTTGAGGGGTTACTTAGGTACAGAACTAAATGTGATTTAATGAATAATCATGAATTTACTTAGAAAAAAAACATTACCAGCAAAAAAGCACAGATGGATATTTATGGGAATGGCAGAATGTATGAACTTTTTTCTCATTTTATCATTCATATCCCAAGTTCACTTTCATAGAAGGCCTTGAGGGACATGACAAAATAGGTGGTGTCAACTGAAAAATTAATACAATACAATAAATACAAAAAGCTTTTTAAAAATGTTGGTGACCCAATAGATAAAATACACCGAAAAAGGTCAGAGGGACTCAAATCGTACCGGTTTCATGGAATGACTCAATAAGCAATTTAATAAATGCTTAGTACTTAATTATTGTTGATTAAACTTATTAATAAATCTTCATTTCCAACATACTTTGGGTTAATTTTAAGCAAGCAATATAGTAAATTTTAAACAATAGTTGAGTTAAATAAAACTGCCCAGGAGGATGGGTCAAACATTTAATCAAACTGCTGAGTTAAAACAACCCAACAAACTGTGTTTGTCCATTTTCAACCCAACTTGGGTTGTTTTTAACCCAGCATTCTTTAATGGGTACAAAAGATTTCTATTTCAAATAAATGCTGTTTTTTAATCAATGCTTTCTCTTTATCAAAGAATCCTGTAAAAAATGTGCCTGACTATCTTAAACTGGTATGAACCCTGGGACCAGACATAATAACTTGTTTTACTTGTCAAACAACTTTTCTCTTATTTTTCACCCCTTCTCTTCAATGTCAAAAGACTGAAAGTATTTGTCAATGTTCTGTGCTTTAACACTTTGGGTGAATGAAGGAAATGCATGCCCAAATGGACCACAATGTGGTCACACCCAGGGCAGGATTTACCTCTTATTGTGACACAGGCAAAATACATTTTTGGGCCCACCCAGCACTACATACTGTATATCACTCACTGTCGGGTGGAAACCACATTTTAACCTTATATTTTTAAAATAAATAACATTGATGTGTTGGCTTTATATGGCCAGACACTTGCACGTGTCATTATACTATTAACATTTGATCAAAATCAAGCTCAAATAGAGTTACAAGGTTTTTAACCAATGAATTTCGTAGAATGTCGGACGTGTGCTTCATTAGTACGGCCACATCTGAGACAGTAAGTGCATCGCATTACATTTTCATCAACAAATGGGTTATAAAGTTTATTGTAGCTACATGTGGGCGGTCAGTTTTTTCTGTCATTTGGCCAAAATCTCATGTTATAAAAGATGAAGAGCTTCGCACAGGCTAAGACAGTATTGACTATGATTCGATGACAAATGCTAAACTAAGACATTCTTCTCCACTCCTTAAATACATACAACATTAGCCTTTATATAAAGTGTTTCTTGAGTAAAGAAAACGCTGTACTTATTCAAAGAACCAGTACTTCTTTTACCCTTGCATTGCAAAAAAGCAGAGACGATCCAAACTGTGTGCGACACTTCATTCAAGTTTGAGGTGGGTGGAGTTATGAGGTTTGACTGACAGTTTGAGGATAGAATGCCCAGCCCTGATCACACCTCTCTGTCATGTCCTCACCTCTGAGCACTGAACCCGGGCTGACTATGTTGGCTGTGTTTCCATGAAGACCCTGGACCTGATGTGACAGCGTCTGGTGAACTGAAGCCGTGTAAAGAACTGGCCTCTGCACTGCTCAAGGCAAAATCTGCAAGAAAAATATTCATTCACAGAGACATGAGTGAACCTGGTGTTATTAGATGATTTATTATGTATAGGTCAATGATATACCTGTACTGAATGATGAGGTCATGGCTGAGTACACAAGGCCCTGGGGATGCAGACTGGGGGTTGACATGGATACCACAGGTGTGGTCAGTGATTGGCTGGACTGAGAGTTGTCTGTTCTCTGAGGTTTAAATAAAAATGGTGGAAAACACAGGGGTTGATTTGTATGGAGATATATGAGCTAAAAAGCTATTTACAGACAACAGCAAAAAATTATATTCAATCTATACTCACTATTCATTATTTATCATACATCACTATTCATCACACATCACTGTTTTGCAAAATAATGCAGAGAGCTGGAGCTTTTCTGAATAAAACATTATTGGATGGATGGATGGAGTAGACAAACAGACAGAGATGGATGGATGGATAGATAGATAGATGTGTCTTAAAGGCACAATGTGTAATTTTTCACCACTAGAGGTCACCTATTCAAAACAAAGGTGTAGCTTGATGATGGCGAGATTGAGCGCGGAATTTATGGAAGATGTTGTCTTCACCTATGGAGCTCCGCACATGACATGCAGCGAAAAAAAAAATCGTGTGCACAATTTACTAATTCGTTCTCTTGATTTACTAAATTGTGCGCACGATTTACTATTTAATTCCCTCGATTTGCTAAATCGTGCATTTAGCAAATTGAGGGAACGAATTAGTAAATCGTGTGCATGATTTATAAATCGAGTGAACAACATAGTAAAGTGTGCGCACGATTTAGTAAATCAAGAGAACAACATAGTTAAGCGTGTGCATGATTTATAAATCGAGGGAACGAAATAGTAAATTGTGCGCACAATTTAGCGTACTATTTTTTTCCTGCATGTCATGTCCAGGGCTCCGTAGTAAATCAAGAGAACGAATTAGTAAATCGTGCGCATGATTTATAAATCGAGTGAACAACATAGTAAAGCGTGTGCACGATTTAGTAAATCAAGAGAACGAATTAGTAAATCGTGCACATGATTTATAAATCGAGTGAACAACATAGTAAAGCGTGTGCACGATTTAGTAAATCAAGAGAACGAATTAGTAAATCGTGCACATGATTTATAAATCAAGGGATCGAATTAGTAAAGCCTGCACACAATTTAGCCTACTATTTTTTTTCTGCATGTCATGTGCGGGTCTCCGTATTCACCTCACAGCCGGTGGAAAAGAATCCAACGGGACTCAGGCAGAAATCATGTTCATGGATGAGATTATGAACGTTACTGTAGTATGAAGCAGAGCAGATTCAAACAATAAGATTTACTGTGTTGAGCTATATAACATGATAAGTTTTCTGTCTATAAATGTATCCAAACAATTGTTCCCTTGTCTAATAAAACATGTAATATATTAAAGAGTCTTTGGTGTTAATAACGATAACGATGTCATTGATAGGCGACGCACGGTCTGTGTCCTGGTTAAAATTGCTTATTTCTCTGAATTTAAACTTTCTTGGAAACATCTGGGATAATGTAAGTACACAAGTCAACAAAATATATAACATTTTTCTAGTGGTTTGTGGATATTTTCTTACATATTGTCCCTTTAAACTTCTTTTCAGTGTAAGCTTTGGTTGTAACGTGTCAAAGAACCACTAGATGGCCTCATAGCATGTAAGTGTTGAACATAAAGCAGCTATAATAAAAGTGATTTTCTTAAAATTTTCATGACCTAGACAATGAGTCATTTTTGAAAAGCTTTTCTGAATAAAACATTATCAAATACCCCTTACCAAATGCTCCTCTCCCTCTGGCAGCTTACAAGAAAAAGATTTAAGGGCCGCTTCAGGCAGGTCAATAATACTCTCTCATTGTCTAATGATTTCAGGATGTTTTACTGACATAGAGCAGATCTGTTGCTGAAGACAGACAAAGGAGCTCTCACCAGTGAAGCAGCGGTGCTCTTGCATGCAGGAGGAATGAGCACTCTCAGATCAGGTTTGCGGCCCACTGTAGACGACGCTTGAGGTTTTGCAGAAACGACTCTTCCCATACTGCTTCCTTCAGAACCACAGACGAAGCCATTGGCTGAATGAGGCACAATTAAAACTGAGATTATTAAAAGTTTGGGTGAGATGTAGGTTAACATAGTCATAGGTTAGCGTAGTTAATGTAGTAGTTAACTATGAACTGACATAGTCAAAAAGGTAAACCTTAGGTGGGCAGGGCTTCGAATTGCACCCACACAGTGGTGACAAAAGAATTTTAAAGACTTCTAAAATAAAAAAAAGGTGATTATGATTTTATAACTCACAATTCTGACTTCTTTTTTTTTCATAATTGTGGGTTTATATAAGCAACTGCGAGTTATAGTCAGAATTGTGAGATATAAACTCGCAATTCTGAGAAAATGTATTTTCCCCCTTACAATTGGACATTATAACACACAATTGCAAGTTTATATCTCACAATTCTGACTTTATAATGCGCAATTCTGACTTTATAACTTGCAAGTGTGTTTCTATCTCGCAATTCTGAGAAAAAAAAGTCAGTGTCCATCAGAAATCTTTCTAATATACTGATTTGCTGCATCCTTTGATGAAAAGAAAGTTCAAATGAACAGCATTTATTTGAATACAAATGTTTTGTAACATTATAAATGTATTTAATGCATCATTGCTGAATTAAAAAAAAAGCTTTTTTACTGAGAGACAAATCTAAATTGTTTTCTATGGTGATCGACCCCATTATACACAGCTTCACTTGTCTTTAACCTGGAGTATTTCATTAACACGGAGAAATGGCCTCAGGAATGCAGGAAGAAGTGGATAAGAGATCGGTTTGTCCTGTCAACATCGGGACATAATACACAGAGCTGATTCAAAAAACATATAAATCACACATACTCTGACATTCAGGTACTTTCACAGAGGTTTATGAGCAACATGTACAGTATACAGTATGTGTAGTACAGTATAGTGAACATCTACAACATACAAATCCTGCTCTTTAAGAAACTTTCACATGATTTGTAGATGGTTTGTATGTAAATAAAATTACACAGCAAGCATAGAAATAAGTCAAATTTTCTGTGCTCTTTAAACAGACTGTTATTTTATCATCATGGTCAGACACATTGTATAAGTTAACCAAAAAAGCACCTACCCACATGACTGGAGTGCACACCGTTTGGAAGCGTAACGTCTGAAGATCCTGACAAGCCATCTGAACATATGGAAATTAATCAAACAAACAAAACCTTCTATTTAAGGCACTCAATCCTGTGAAGATTAGCTTTAGATATAAATTAAAGTTAACTTTCAAAATGTATGAGACCGATTTCTTTAAGCGTAATTTGACAAGACATAAACACCATGAACTAAAGCAATGGTTATACAATAATATTTTGATATTTACCATGGAAATGAATGATTATCATATCCATCAACCACTGTACTTACACCGCGTTCCAAATTATTATTCAAGTGACATATCAGTAAGATTTCAGTACAATAAACATTCAGATTTTAGTTTTTCTAAGAAAATGTTTGTTTGTTTATTTATCCATGTCTTTTTAGATAACTGGTATCAATCTCAGACAAAATAATTTGCCAGATCTATGGAAACCCTACTTAGAGGTTGTTCCACATTATTAAGCAAGTCACAGTTCTCATGCAATATGGGGAGAAAGAAAGATCTTTCTGAAGATGAAAAGCACGAAATGGTGCAATGTTGTGCAAAAGGCATGAAAACAACTAATATTGTGTGAAAACTGAATGGAGATTATCGAATTATCAGTCTTCATGTATTTCTAAACCCACTGTAAATGTTTCTCTTTGTGAGGTTTGGTTTGGAGTGGCTGAAATGCATCTTTAGGCACAACTGCCAGCCTGCATGGAGAGCTTCTTGAGACTCCAGAGACACCAGAAGCTTCAAATACCTGTTTGCTGCTCAACACTGGCTTTTTTATAGCTGCCCTTTTTGAATACAATTAATTTTTATACCTTAATAAGCCTTTGTCTGACCGCGTTCTGCTGTGCTCTAAATCACTCACAAATCTTATGATAATTCAATAATCTCCATTCAGTTTTCACACAATATTAGTTGTTTTCATGCCTTTTGCACAACATTGGACCATTTCGTGCTTTTCATCTTCAGAAAGATCTTTCTTCCTCCTCATATTGCATGAGAACTGTGACTTGCTTAATAATGTGGAACAACCTCTAAGTAGGGTTTCCATAGATCTGGCAAATTATTTAGTCTGAGATTGATATCAGTTATCTAAAAAGACATGGATAAATAAACAAACAAACATTTTCTTAGAAAAACTAAAATCTGAATGTTTATTCTACTGAAATCTTACTGATATGTCACTTGCATAATAATTTGGAATGCGGTGTAAATACTACCTCAAAACATCACTGGAATTAGCAATGAACACCACAGCATTATAGTATTGCAATAAATAAAATGTATGGTAATGATGTAGATACTAACCCATGACAGCAGTGCTGTTGGTGCTCTGGAGGCCGTTGGAGGACAGAGATGGTATGTTTGCCCTGCTGAGGGACGCTGGGGCGTCCAGTGAGCTGTCTGTACTGTAGGACAGGGTGCCGGGGTTGGTGACGGGCAAAGTCAGTGGCATGGAGAAACTCTGGTGACCCAAAGAGGCCGGCTGATGGAGACAGAGAAGAGAGTCTTCAAGAGGGATTAAGTCAGATTAAACAAGAAAACATTTCAAAAGTTTCCTACACTAGAATCATGATAACAAAAACATTTTATGAAGTTGCTATGGTTTTCTGGATGCAGGCCCGGGACTAGAGGGGCTGTGATTCCTGCCAAGGGGGACTGCTTTTTAAGAGTGTTGCTAGGATGCTCTTGATGGTTAGAACTAGGGCTGCGCGATTAATCAAAATGAAACCAGAATCGCAATTTGGCTTAGTGTGATTATGAAATAAATTTTTAATTAAAATAAATAAATGCACAGCGTGTTAGTGAGGAGTAGCTCTGTGATCAGTAGTAAATGCTGCTCCATCTCTGAAAGCACTGCGAGTTTGAGTCACTTATAACATGCATTTGAAAAAGAAAAATGCGTCAAACATCTTCCCAAACTTGTAATGCGAGGTGTTTATAAACCTGTTGTCCATAAATAGACATTTAATTACATGTTTTTACTCCAAAGTCACTTCATAATGTCAGTCGAGTGTTTGAAATAACTTTCTTTTGTGAGCTAATTTGTGGCTTCATTTCATAGAATGAGGAAGACGATATATTATTTTACAGTATTCTATACTGTAATTAATGCTATGTCGATTTGCATTGCATTATAAATATATTTTATTAATATGAAAATACCCGAGAAGGTTTGAAGAACTTAAATACACTATATATTGCGACAGTCGTGTGTTTATTGTTTTCATATTTAATCAGTCAAAGCGATTCTATCTTTTTATTCAGCTACAGTGATAGCTTGATGCCTTTGTCCATATTAGGGATTTCCTGGAGCGTCATAAGTTATTACTTCTGTGAGGCATATTTAAAGTTTCTGCTCAAAATATTGTCAATATTGCAAAACATTGTCACAGATTTTTATCATCATAATATAATATTTTATAATAAATCCTTAGACCTTTGTAATGATTTAGTCATAGGCTGCCTGCATGTTAACAGGTAACCTTGCAGTTTTTCTGTAAAATAAAATAATAATTATTATTAGTATTTTATCATTATTATATCGTTATATTTATTCTTTAATACTCTTTTTTATTTTTAATCATGAAAGTGTTATTACAATAGTAATGTTATTTTGTTTATTATTTTTATCCTAAAAAAAAGCACAAC
>RJVU01053643.1:7881916-7900419 GCA_003731715.1 Anabarilius grahami | reverse complement strand
AATAAAAATGTACATACTTTTCAACCACAAATGCTTGTCTTGCACTAGCTCTGGGATGTGCCACGCATTACGTAATCACGTTGTAGGCAGAAGTATCGATCCAGTGTCTACAAAGTGAACGTGCAAAGACTAAGCCAAACGCCCTTTACAAAAAAAAGGTAAAACAACGATGTTGGATGATTTTGAAGTTGGAGGAGAAAATGAGATGGAGTTTTTCACCCTACTGCGGTACTTCCGCCTACGTCACCGTGACCTTTCCAATGTGATTACGTAATGCATGGCTCATCGCAGATCAGTGCAAGACGAGCATTTGTGGTTAAATAGTAAATAATTTTTAGTTTTTTTAAGAAAATGACCAATTATTTCTCTACATAAGACCCTTATTCCTTGTCTGGGATCGTGTAGAGCCCTTTGAAGCTGCACTGAAACTGACCTTGTGACCAGTTGAAGTCCACTATATGGAGAAAAATCCTGTAATGTTTTCCTCAAAAACTTTCATTACTTTTTGACTGAAGAAAGAAAGACATGAACATCTTGGATGACATGGGGGTGAGGAAATTATCAGGAAATTAATTCTGAAGTGAACTAATCCTATAATGTGTAGCCACTTACTTCCACAATGTCAGAGTTGGTTCTGCTCTCATGTGGTTCATTGTATTCCGTGTATTTCAGCAAGACTTTGTCCATGTCTGTGCTGGCGTACTGGAAGAGCTTATTGGAGCTGTTGAAGATAATCAGGGCTATTTCACAGTCACACAGAACACTGAGTTCATACGCCTTCTTCATCAGACCAAACTTCCTCTTTGTGAACGTCACCTATGAAAATGATAGGAGAAATAGCAGAAATGAGAGCAAGCTCCTTAAAGGTGTTTAAAGGTGTATATGATATCATAGATGTCATAGATATCATAGATATCAAATAAAGTGTTACTGCTCACTGCTGACTGATGTGGTTTTGCACAAACCAAAAAAATACATCTGAACAAAAGCTACATCTAAAAACACTCAGCATAGAAAACTGTAAATTAAGGATTAAGTAAATGTCTAGCTCTACACGACACTATTTAACAAGAAATTAAGCAAGGATGCATTAAAATGGTCTAAAGTTACAGTAAAAACATATATATTTAAAAAATAATAAAACAAAAATAAATGCTGTTCTTTTGAACTTTGTATTCACCTGTTTTTAACACTGAAAATAATGATAAGAAATGATTTCTGAAGGATCATGTGACTCTGAAGACTGGAGTAATGATGCTGAAAATTCAGCTTTACATCACAGGAATAAATTACTTTTTGAAATATATTAAAAAAGAAAATATTTATATTAAATTGTAAGAATTAAAATATGTTAAAATAGAAAACACTTATTTCAAATAATAATAATAATATATTTCATAATATTTATCATTATTATTATTTTTACTGTATATGTGAAAATAAATGCAGCCTTGGTGAGCATAAGAGACTTCTTTAAAATAACATTTAGAAAATCTTACTGACTCCAAACTTTTAAATTGCAGTGTAAATAAAATTATATACAACTCTTACAAAAAGTAATGTGCTGTTATTTTTCATTAATAGTATCAGAAGAAGTCATTGTTCACAACTGTCTGATGGGACCCAGCTGTCAGGGTTGCCAGATCTTCTCATGTTTCCTGCCAATTATCAGCCTCCCTGAGGAATCTCAGGCTTGCTCCCACTTCACAGCTGACGGACAAATTCTTACAACAGCGCATGAAACACTGACAACAAACTTTTTCCATGTTTGTTGTCAATGTCAAGGTGTATAATCACATTTGAAAATCTTAAAGGGTTCGTTCACCCAAAAATGAAAATTATCCCATGATTTACTCACCCTCAAGCCATCCTAGGTGTATATGACTTTCTTCTTTCAGCCAAACACAATCAGAGTTATATTAAAAAATATCCTGGCTCTTCCAAGCTTTATCATGGGAGTGAATGGTACCTTAGATTTTGAAGCCCAAAAAAGCACATCCATCATAAAAGTAATCCATATGGCTCCAGGGGTTAATAAAGGCCTACTGAAGAGAAGTGATGCATTTTATGTAAGAAAAATGTCCATAATTATAACTTAATAAACTGTAATCAATAGCTTCCGGTAACGGCTGTCCGCACGTTCACGAGAGTCGTGTTCCGGCGGAACGGTGACCTCTGACCCGACGTATGACGTAGCTCCTCTTCTCTTATATCGAAATCCTCCGACATTTTTCTTCTCATTTAGACTTCTAATTTGTGACCGGAATTTTTTGCTTTGCTTTATTCTCTGTGCTTCCGCGTTTATCAATTCTCATCTGAGCTTACGCTATGCCTTCGTCATGCATCAGGTCAGAGGTCACTCTTCCACCGGAACTCGACTTGCGTACGGCCGACTGGAAGACAGTGATTATAGTTTATAAAGTTATAAATATGGATATTTTTCTAACAAAAACACATCGCTTCACTTCAGAAGGCCTTTATTAACCCCCTATGGATTACTTTTATGATGGATGGATGCACTTTTTTGGGCTTCAAAATCTCATCCTCCATTCACTGCCATTATAAAGCTTGGAACAGCCAGAATATTTTTAATATAACTCCAATTGTGTTTGGCTGAAAGAAGAAAGTCATATACACCTAGGATGGCTTGAGGGTGCATAAAAAAGGGGAAAATTTTCATTTTTGGGTGAACTATCCCTTTAAACATAGTTCCAGAGGCTTTGAGTAATAAAAGAATAATAATTAATTCAATCAAACTCAAATCAGGTTATTTACAATGTGGACCTGAATGAAAACACCGAAAACTAGAGATTCTGAAAATTCAGCTTTGCCATTACAGGAATAAATTGCATTTTAAAATATTTTAAAATAGAAAACATTTTAAACAATAATAATATTCCACAATATTACTGTTTTTACTGTATTTTTGACCAAATAAATGCAGCCTCGATAAGCATAAGAGAAGAGACTCTCAAAAACATTTTAGAAAACCCCAAACGTTTACTTTTCTATCACTCTAATAAAAAATAAAGATACAAAACAAAATTAAAGTACAAAATCTTGGGCGTTACCTTTCCTTTGTATCTTATTTAGGGTGTATATTAGTACCTTAAAGGTACATATTATTACCTGAAGTGTACATATTAGTACTTAAATGGTACATATTAATTGGTTTTTAAAGGGTCCCGCCCCAGTGACAGCTTTTGTACCTTTTTTTGGGGTGAATGATTATGAACAGGAAGTCTTAGGGCTTCTTACATCAGACTAAAATAAATGAAACCGTTAATAAACTTGGTGAAAATGAATTTCTACTAAAACTGTATGAAAGAGTAACCAAAATCACTACATACAGTACAGAAAAATTACTCGTTTACACTGGAATATATTTCCACGTATGTACCTGACTAAAAAACCTTCAGTGATAATAAAAAACACTGTGTGTACCGAAAATAATCTACCAAACAAGAGCGCCCAGACAAGATAGGGTTTGTGGTGCTGGTTAGTATTTGATCCCGGTGCAGACTGGGTAAATTCAGGCGTGTCTCTGTGGTTTTGCTGTGAGTGATGGCTGTCAGGGGCAGAGAGAGAGAGACTGTACAAGCCCTCAGACTGACCAGTCTTCTAATGAGAGATGTGGAGCCCTGAACTGCTCTAATTACTGCCACCACACCACAGGGACTGCAGTCCGCTGAGGAACCCAGACAAGAGCTCCTGTGTGCTGGATCAGCCGAGTCTCACTACTACAGACCCAGAGTCTGACCTGTACATTCATTAAAACACTCCTGAGCGATCATTTGAATAGATATAAATCATGTATGTTAGGAATGAAGGTGAGGGACGTTTCAGGTGCTCCAACACTCTACAAAGATGAAGGGGTTTGTAAGAAATCTTAAAAAAAAAATAATAATCTAAACAGATTGGGCTGATGGTGATGAAGTTGGCTGCATCTGATGCTGTTTATTAAAGATGGGAATTGTAAGGATTTTAATGGTCAGATTTCTTAAAGAGATAGTTCACCCAAAAATGAAAATTCTGTCATAATTACTCACCCTCATGTAATTCCAAACCCATAAGAATTTCGGAACATAAATGAAGATCTCTTTTTTGCCCAAACAAAGCACTCGCATTGCTTCATAAAACTGAGCTTAAACCACTGGAGTCACATGGATTATTTTAATGATGTCTTTACCAAATTTCTGGGGCTTGAAAGCGGTCGTTGCATAGACTGTCAATGGAGGGACAGAAAGCTTTTAGATTTCATTAAAAATAACTTCATTTGTGTTCTGAAGATGAACGAAGGTATTACGGGTGTGGAACGACATGACGGTGAGTAATAAATGACAGAATTTTCATTTTTGGTTGAACTGACCCTTTAAAGGGGTGATTGATTATGATTTCACATTTTTTCTGCAAAGTTACGACGCTCAGTGTTCAATGCAAAGCGAGATATTTTCTTTTACAGAAATTACAATGACCTTCTTCCCAGGTTGGTGACATCACTAACCCTAAAATTTACATAAACCCCACCCCCGAGAGCACGCAACAAAGGGGACGAGGCCATGTTGGGCTGCTTTAGAGAAGAGGAAGAGTTGTTGTAGTCGAGTGTTGTTATCATGCCGTCATTTTACACCGGACTGCTTCACAAACGAGGATCAATTCAACACTGGATTTGCACAAAAGATTAACATGACGGCACATGCTAGTCGATGAGTTGAATCAACTCCACAGCAACTACACAAATTTATCCACTAATCATTCAGAAACGTCCAGTTTTATTCTAAATGTTGTAACTTCTTCCTGAGTCTCTCCATCAGTGTCGACTCCGGTTTGAACAATGTAAGGCTGAACACCGTTACTGACAATCCTCATTTTGGCTGCGTGAGATTCTCCAGCTTTGTTGTTGTTGAGCAACCGAAGCGCGAGCTGGTAAAGCTCCGCCCTCTTTTGGAGCAGCAGCTCATTTGCATTTAAAGGGACACACACAAAAACTGCATGTTTTTGCTCACACCCAAACAGGAGCAAATTTGTCAAGCTATAATAAATGATGTGTGGGGTATTTTGAGCTGAAACTTCACAGACACATTCTGGGGACACCAGAGACTTATATTACATCTTGTAAAAGGGGCATAATAGGTCCCCTTTAATGATTCCATTCATTCTTTTAGCCCAACTAATTGTGGTTTAGTGAAGAATGATTCAGAGCCACTGAATCGCTTCAAACTGATAACTCATAAGTTTGTGTCTGATATTCAGCCTTTTCGACCAATCCCCTTAAAAAAATTGTTCATAATACTGTAGTCATCTGCTCATGAACCGGATTTTACTGGTCTTGAGGAATTCTTGTTGTGTGCAACCAGCAAGGAAAAAAAATGAAACTGGTTCTTGATTCCAAATCTTAACGTTGATATCTAGAGACCAGTAACTCTAGAACTATTTTCTATTTCAATATATTTTCAAATATAATTTATTTCTGTGATCAAAGCTGAATTTTCAGCATCATTACTCCAGTCTTCAGTGTCACATGATCCTTCAGAAATCATTCTAATATGCTGATTTGTTGCTCAAGAAACATTTCTTATTATTATTATAATCAATGTTGAAAACAGTTGTGCTGCTTCATGTGTTTGAGCAAACCATAATACATAATGTTCATGATTCTTTAATGAATAGAAAGCTCAAAAGAACAGCATTATTTTGTAATATAAAATAAAAATTTTGTAATGTTTACTAAATTTAATGAATCCTTGCTGCATATACAGTAAGTATTTCTTTCTATCTTTTTTTTTTAATCTTACTGACCCCAAACCTTTGAACAGTTATGTATATATTTAACATCATTTTTGCAAATGACTGAAATGGACATTTATGAACACAATGTTTATCTTTAATTATCTGAAAATGGAAAATGTGCAAGCTCATTGTAGATTTCAGCACCGATTTACTTATATTTGGCAAAGTCTGGCGAATATATTGGTCTGTTGAAGCAACTCAAAGATTTCTTTTATCAACTTACACCAGACAGATTTTTTTACTACAGGTTTCAGTTTGGATGTGTGAAGCAGACGTCCTCATCTTACCTGTCTGTTTCTCTCATCCATTATGCGGGTAATCTGGATCTTCTTTCGCCCCATTGTCACTTCCCTTTGTTTCTTTTTGCTAATCAAAATCCTCAGTGATTATGGCTGATTATGTTTTGGTTTTACTGCATCGTAAAAAAAGAGCTCCTCTCTGCATTCTTCACCACAACAGAACCTGCAAGAGATGCAAAGAGATGTAAGGCATGACATACAGCTTTTATGGAAATGTACCAAATTTACATGAAGCACCAATGAACAAACATGAGCCACTGATGACACAAAAATTTGCAAGCAACATTTCAATGTCACCTGCAGCATAATCAAACGCACATTTTGAACCCATCCGTTTTAGAGGTCTCTCCTGTAATCTGATTTGCTGGCTGGTGTAAACAGCAGCAGTATTATACTAAACCCACTGGATTATGGGTGCAGAAAAAGTCGGTGTCGGCAGTGTTTATCATTAACATGAATTCAAACCATCTTATTTCCCATTAAAACCACATCATACAGCTACTAGTGCGCATAATCTACCACAATCCCTCATAAATTTAAAATTAACACCCAAGCCCAAGACAGAAATAAACAAATTCCATGAAGGTCTTACTTTTGCTTGTATTTATTCCTCACTCAGAATGCTTCTCAAGAAATATAAGGAAAGATCAAAGATTTGTGTCGCTCCAACTATTTATGGAACTCATAAGATCTAAAAAGTGGCTACACTGAGAATTACCTAGAGAATTCCTGCCGAATGTTCCCAGTGAAGGAGCAGGTCTTGAGATCTGAAGGAAGACAAAGGAGCAACTCCCGTATTCCTGCACTTTCACACCTTCCCGCTCAGCTCCGCCGTTACCAGGGCAACCAACGAGATGCCTTACATATGATCAACTCTAAGTGAAGAGAAGCCTGTTTAAAAGAAGGAACCAATGCAATAAAACAACACTGTATATATTAGCAGTGTTTAATAGGAGTGTACACTGGGATTTCATGTGAATTAAAATAAAAATATGGTGTTATACAAATTAACATATCTTACCATAACTTTTTTTTTAATTATTTACCTAACAGAGGAATTGCATATGAGAATGAAGTGCTTTTCAAATGCTAAGAGATTCATCATGCAAATACATGAGTGAATTTCACAGCAATGGTGAGATACACACACTGTAACTCTTCTGCTGTCCAGGTTTTGCATTAATGTAGTTTGCATAGTGCTACTTTTACTTGTTTAGGAGGGTTTGCATCTGTGGTTAATAAAACACCACTTTTCCTGAGAAGCATCTTCAGTTCTTACTGTTTCTATATACAGTATATATTTATGTCTATATTTATCTATATATCTATCCATCTATCTATATGGCTTCAGGGGTCTCGTGTCTTATTTCTTTGTTGCTGAACTTTTTATTACTGTATACCCATGTTTTTGGTATTCAATATACATATATATATATATATATATACAGTACAGTCCAAAAGTTTGGAACCACTAAGATTTTTAATGTTTTTAAAAGAAGTTTCGTCTGCTCACCAAGGCTACATTTATTTAATTAAAAATACAGTAAAAAACAGTAATATTGTGAAATATTATTACAATTTAAAATAACTGTGTACTATTTAAATATATTTGACAAAGTAATTTATTCCTGTGATGCAAAGCTGAATTTTCAGCATCATTACTCCAGTCTTCAGTGTCACATGATCCTTCAGAAATCATTCTAATATGCTGATTTATGCTGATCTGCTGCTCAATAAACATTTATGATTATTTTCAATGTTGAAAACAGTTTTTTTCAGGATTCCTTGATGAATAGAAAGTTCAAAAGAACAGAATTTATCTGAAATACAAAGCTTCTGTAGCATTATACACTATCGTTCAAAAGTTTGGGGTCTGTAAGAATTGTTATTTTAATTTTTTTGAAAAGAAATTAAAGAAATGAATACTTTTATTCAGCAAGGATGCATTAAATCAATCAAAAGTGGCAGTAAAGACATTTATAATGTTACAAAAGATTAGATTTCAGATAAACACTGTTCTTTTGAACTTTCTATTCATCAAATAATCCTGAAAAAAAATATTGTACACAAATATTTTGTACAATTGTACACATTAAATGTTTCTTGAGCAGCAGATCAGCATATTAGAATGATTTCTGAAGGATCATGTGACACTGAAGACTGGAGTAATGATGCTGAAAATTCAGCTTTGCCATCACAGGAATAAATTACTTTGTGAAATATATTCAAATAGAAAACAGTTATTTTAAATTGTAATAATATTTCACAATATTACTGTTTTTTACTGTATTTTTAATTAAATAAATGTAGCCTTGGTGAGCAGACGAAACTTCTTTTAAAAACATTAAAAATCTTAGTGGTTCCAAACTTTTGGACTGTACTGTATAAATATATATATATATTATATACAGGGCTTGACATTAACCATCAAATGCTGGTGTATTTCAGCAGTGGCGTGTAACACAGTCACTCCTACTAGCCACTTTGGCGGGTTGAATTTTATATATAATATATACATATTTCAATTTAAGGCCCGGTTTCACAGATGGGGCTTAGGTTAAGTGAGGATTAGGCCTTATTTCAGTTAGGGCATTTAAGTAACTTTAATAAACGTGCCCTAGAACAACTTGTGTGCATCTTGAGACAAAACAATGGCACTGACATATTTTAAGATCTGTCAGTGCAAGTTGCTTTCAGTTAAAACAGCTCAAACATGCATTTTAGTCTAGGATTAGCTTAAGCCTTGTCTGTGAAACCAGGAGTTAGTCTTTTAAAAAGGCATCTGAAATAATAAACTAAGTGCAATGTAGTGTCAAAAACATAGATTTTTAGATATATATAGATACTGAAATATCTGAAACGCTTCCAATACTCATTTTCCACAGAATAGATACAAGACACCGGCTGCTCTTTCTCTCTCATCTCTCCGACAGTCGACACACAAACCCTCCTCCCCTCACTCATTCGTTTCATTTGCTCCGGATGAATATTGTTGGTGTTACAGGGCTTGAATTTCGGCGTGGGATTGCACATATTGCGCATAATTTTACTCATTCCCGATTTTACGCTCACACCCAAAGTGCGCCACATCAGTACTAAATCGAGTTTTCTTTCGCTGCTTATTGCACTTAAACAGACAAATACACACAAAATAATGTCAAAATGCCGGTCTTGGCAAGTATTCATGTAAACACAGTCAGTTATGTTTTAAGTGATCGTAAACAGTTGAGAAAGAAATGAATGTGTAACAGTATAATGGATCCGTGCGTCAGCTCTTAAAGTGACAGCAGCATAATATACCTGCTGCCAAATTATGAGATAATTTAAAAAATATCTATATGCCAGTTTTTTACCTATGGTATTGATGTCAAAATTGTGGCCAGTGAAAATGCTGAAAACCACTAGCCAAAGTGACTGGTGAGCGAAAAAGTTAATATAAGTATATATAGTCAAACCAAAAATTATTCAGATACTAGATATAATTTTGTATATATTTTTACTAGTGGGTTCAGGACACTATAGTTCATTTATGTAAGTGAGGATAGCAAAATAAAGTAAACTGTGACATATATACCCAAAAATTCTTCATACAGTGGACTACCAGTAAAATTTATTAAAATTTGGGACCAAAAACTATTCAGACACTTTGACCTGACCATGTTTTGCTTAAGTGTTATCTGACATAATTAAGAATAATTTTTTTCTGACAGTTTAACAACTTTATTTTATTACCATTTTTTTTAAACTATAGTGAATAAACTGAATTAATGAATGCAATGTTCAAGGTGTCTGAATAAATTTTGGTATATATATATATACACACACTCACACATAAACACACACTGATAGATAACATGTTTTTCATCAATTTTGCTATAATCATAGATTGTGTAAAATGTAGTTGCCAATACTTGCAAATACTTTGTGAACCAGTTTGACAGAATCACTAGAAAGAACCGACTTAAATGACTCTAATTTGAGACTCATTCTCATTCATCTCCATTCCCATAAAAGGAACTGAAAGATTCAATGGTCCACTTACAGTTGAAAATAAAGATTTAAAAAAAAACATAATTTACTTACAATGAGTGACTCAGATGGGTGAATGTTTCCAGCAGACCAATACGATTCAGTCAGAAACACAACTGGCATTGTCACACAGCACACAGACATGACATAATCTCACTTACAGCCTGAGTACATGTCTGGCCTCCTTACATAAATCCTTTTTACAATAATTCATTACACAAAACATGAACACAGCATTATACCCTGTGGTCTTATATGAGGATGACTGCATCCAACCTCTTCTGCTAATTAAGGGTTGTGGGATTGTTTCCGTAATAAATGCAGACTGACACAGCTATGTTCTCCAAAACATCTGGCTTCAGGGGTCTCGTGTCTTATTTCTTTGTTGTTGAACATTTTATTACTGTATATCCATGTTTTTGCTATTCGAAGAGATCTGCATATGTAATTATTTGTTTTATGGCACACATTTTTGTTGAAGTATTCAGACGGATTGCTTTACAAAACAATTTCTTGAGTTTTTGGAAATGTAATCAAGGTTTAATTGTAAAAGTTCTGGACGGGTTTATTTTTAACTCACAACTGCCTGAGGAACTTTTTGGAGTAATCAAAAACAATGACATTCATAGTAAATTTCAACATGATCGCATTTGTATTTTAGGGGCGATTTTTGAAAGAAGTCTCTTGTGTTCACCAAGGCTGCATTTATTTGATCAAAAAATACAGTGAAAAGTAAAATATTGTGAAATATTATTACAATTTAAAATAGCTGTTTTCTTTTCTTTTTTTTATATATTGTAAAATGTCATTTATTCCTGTGATCAAAGCTGAATTTTCAGCATCATTACTCCAGTCTTCAGTGTCACATGATCCTTCAGAAATCATTCTAATATGATTTTATTATTATCAATGTTGACTTTTGATTGGCTTTTGTAATGCGTCCTTGCTAAATAAAGTATTATTTTTAAATATTTTTTAAAAACTGTACTGTAAAGACGCAATTGTAAAATATTAATTCACATGAGAGATATAAAGTTATAATTATGAGAAAATCATTTTCTCAGAGAAATAACGTAGTTGTGAGAAAAAACATAAAGTGTGAGATAAAAAGTCACACTGTAAAAAATTATTACAACATTTTTTTCTTTTGTCAAATCAACTTAGATAATGAATGTGGTTCAGATAACATAATATTTAGAGCTTTTGTTGATTAAATCAATCGCCTTCATTGTATTAACTCAAACTTTTAATTTCAATTAACTCAATTTTAAGGCAACCAGGTAACGTACTTTTTTAAGTTAAACCAACAATTCTTTTTTACAGTGCAGTTATGAGTCACAACAGTCACAATTTTGAAAAAATAAAGTTACAATTGTGTGATTATAAAATCACAATTAGAAACAATATTTACGCATTTTACATACAAATAACTATTAAAATTAAAAAGCTCATCCTGCAGATTCTCAGAAAAAAAGATCATGGCACATCAAACCATTGATTAAATTAATTAATTTATAACAGTAACCAATCAACCTCAACTTACATATAAGAAGAGCTCAATCATCGACTGCTCTGTCCAAAACACATTTAATGAGATCTGCCATTTCCTTACAGGTTTCTCAAAGTGTTTTTGCAAGAGTATCTACTCCTCAGATTTGTTTTTACTCTTTCGTTAATATTCTGCCCTTTCAGCAGATAGAACACTTCCTATTTACGTTACGACTTAAGCACACACAACCGAAGAATCCCTGCTGAGTCCCAGACGCAAGAGCTACTGACAGACTCCATCCTGCTGCGCTCGTTCATCATAACATAAAGCTCACACTGAGAACTAATGTACGTTAATCTCATGCTGTCTCTGAATTAGTTAGAATCAGGAATGTCTCGACCTGAAACCATTTCTTTATGGTTTATCTGCTCAAAAACAGCATATGTATGGATGCATACGATGTGAGCGGGGGCAAAATGTCCAGTTTTCTGTCCTCTCTTTCCACACTGACAGTGACTCTAAATTGTTGCAGAAGAAAGTCAAGGAGGAGCAAGTGATGTATACCAAATATTGGCTACATTGAACAACATAAAGGGTTGCCAACTTTTAAGCTCAGCTTGGAGAATTCATGAGCTTGCGATTCGATTTCGATTCAATCCATTTGGATATGGATATACAGTACATGTTAATTTTTCTCAAGGAAAAAATCTATTGTTGTAAAATTAATGTTTTAAGATACAGGGAACCCTGTCAGTAACAACTAATTTGTATTCAATTGCATATAAGGCCATTTTTATAGGCTAATGATAACGTTTTAATGGTATTAGAGTAAAAATATAATGAATATGTAATATAGTGAGCGTTCTTTTTTTTCTTTTTTTCTAGAGTACATTTTTCTTGCTAACTATACAGTTTATGGACACTGAATGGTGTTTTATCCGCGGTTGAAACACTGAATGAGCAATTACATGAGACATTTCAGTAAGTCGTACCGGTTTTTTCAATATAAAAATCCCGGCACACAATCCAGTTTATTTTACTGAGACAACCTAATCTCCTTTTACCTGCAGAAATCTACTTGTCAGGCTTATAATATGTGAACCGCTATGCAATTCTACCATTACATGGTCAAAGGTGACACCAAAGATCCTTAACAGATCTAGAGAGGATTGCTTTGAGGAATCGGATTAAAAGAAGACTTAGCCAACTCCAATTAGATCAGGAAACCTCATGTCATCCTCCATATTGACAAGGTCAAAAGAGTGAATGGAAAGTAAAGAGACACAACAGATGTTCTTAAGGCAGGTGAAAGTATGGAGCTGCACTTCAATCAGATTTTAAGTGAATGGGATTTTAATCAAATTCTAAATCTAATTTGATTCTTATCTGATTGTAAATCTCCATTAGTTGGTCATTATCACCCATAATAACCTGCAGACTGTACATTATCTTGCTTAGTAGATGGTTATTTACCAAATGAATAAATAAATGGACATAAAATACTGCTTTGATGAATGTAAATTGTTAAGAAAGACACCATAGAGGCCTTGTTTACACCTGGTATTAAGATGTGTTTTGGTTGATCGGATCACAAGTAGATGAGGGAGACACATTTCCGTTTACACCTGGTGTTTTAATCTGTCTCTTTTGTCCACTTTCAGCCACTTCTGTCCTGATTTCTTCGAGGGGAGGGTCTATGGGTGGGTAAATATGGGCTTTTTTAGATCTTTCAATCTAATGGACGAAATAAGCTCACGCTTTTTACATATGAACGCGCCCAGAGACGACGGAAAAACATACGGAGAGTATCAGCTTTCATTTCTGCTCTGACAGCCGCAAGACCATCCGAACGCAGTGAGTGTGTGTTAGAAATCAGGAATGGTGAGAGAACATTGTGCTTGGTACATTTTTTTGTCTTCACATCAAACTTGGGGCTTCAACCTACAAAGTTTAAATCCTGTCTGGCTAGAGTGCTTCCCATAATGTTTACGCATTAGGTCAATAGGTGGAGAGTAGACCTGGCTCGTTCGACCACATGAGCGTTTACACTATGAAAGAAATCTGGTTGAATCTGGTTTTTGACTACCTCTGGTGGTCGAAAGTGGACAAGCTCAAAATGTTTTACATCCCGTTTACACCTGTATTTAGCATTGTCCACTTGTGATCCGATCGACCAAAACACATCTTAATAGTAAACAGGTGATGCGAGAAACAATAAACTAGCTAAACCTTTCTCTCTCTCTCTCTTAAGATCTCATGTCTTCCAACCATATGCACACAATTTTTTTTTAATTGATGTAATTATGATAGTGGTGACAATTACTGTAACAATAATAATCGTATATATATATATATATATATATTGCCAAAAAGTTTTGGGACGCCTGCCTTTACGTGCACGTGAACTTTAATGACATCCCATTCTTAATCCGTAGGGTTTAATATGGAGTCTGCCCACCCTTTGCAGCTATAACAGCTTCAACTCTTCTGGGAAGGCTTTCCACAAGGTTTAGGAGTGTGTTTATGGGAATTTTTGACCATTCTTCTAGAAGCGCATTGGTGAGGTCAGGCAATGATGTTGGCGAGAAGGCCTGGCTCACAGTCTCCACCCTAATTCATCCCAAAGGTGTTCTATCGGGTTGAGGTCAGGACTCTATACAGGCCAGTCAAGTTCCTCCACACCAAACTCGCTCATCCATGTCTTTATGGACCTTGCTTTGTGCACTGGTGCGCAGTCATGTTGAAACAGGAAGGGGCCATCCCCAAACTGTTCCCACAAAGTCGGGAGCATGAAATTGTGCAAAATGTCTTGGTATGCTGAAGCATTAAGAGTTCCTTTCACTGGAACTAAGGGTTCAAGCCCAACCCCTGAAAAACAACCCCACACCATAATCCCCCTCCACCAAACTTTACACTTGGCACAATGCAGTCAGGCAAGTACCGTTCTCCTGGCCACCGCAAAACCCAGACTCGTCCATCGGATTGCCAGACAGAGAAGTGTGATTCGTCACTCCAGAGAAGAGTCTCCACTGCTCTAGAGTCCAGTGGCGGCATGCTTTACACCACTGCAACACGCACTGTTCTTGAGCTAATCTGAAGGCCACACGAAGTTTGGAGGTCTGTAGCTATTGACTCTGCAGAAAGTTGCCGACTTCTGCGCACTGTACGCCTCAGCATGCACTGTGATTTTACGTGGCCTACCACTTCATGACTGAGTTGATGTTGTTCCCAATTTCTTCCACTTTGTTATGATACCACTAACAGTTGACTGTGGAATATTTAGTAGTGAGGAAATTTCATGAATAGACTTATTGTACAGGTGGCAACCTATCACGGTACCACGCTTGAATTCACTGAGCTCCTGAGAGCGACCCATTCTTTCACAAATGTTTGTAGAAGCAGTCTGCATGCCTAGGTGCTTGATTTTATACAGCTGTGGCCATGGAAGTGATTGGAACACCAGAATTCAATGATTTGGAGGGGTGTCCCAATACTTTTGGCAATATAGTGTATATATATTTATATTATATATATATAAACCCCAAGAATAACATTTTATTCTTCAAAAATTCCATAAAAAACTTGTCATCCTGATTCTCACAAACTAACCATGGAGAATTGTTTCTTACACCATTTTATAAGAAGACACTACAACAAACATAAATTTATACTTCTAAACCTTTGCTACAGATGTAGTTTAGCACAATAAAACAATATGCCACGTAGCCTAAGTTCACAACAGAATTGTATTCTGTATTATCCTGTATTTTAAGACAGCTTATGAGTAATAAAGCCTGGAGTAGCTGGCAGTCCAATCCCAGAGGCACAGCGCCAACCCTCAAGCCCTCAGGTTTGGCCGCGATCACTAAATCTTAACAGTCTGTCTAATAAAGCGCACTCATGCTCCTTGCTCAAATCTAAAGTACAGTTTGATTTGGCAAAGCACACCCGTTTCTATTTACAATTCACAAAAGAAAGCTTCATGGGTCTGCAGGAAGCCAGACTGGGGAGCTAATATTTAGAAACAATTATATTTGATTTCTGTATTTATCGAGTATAATTTCTGAAAGATGGTCAATCTATTGAGTTTCAAACATGTGGAGTTGCGGTCAGGCAGAAGGCAGCCAGAGGTTTATGGCTCTGTTGTTGGAAAAGACCCCACATGAGTATGCAGTGAATTCTTCTGAAGTACAGACAACTGAAATGGTGAGATAGTTAAACATATAATATGTTAGGCTAGATATGCAGTTATTGAAATGTACTGGATTAGTGTTTGAAGGACCAGCTATAAATTCTAAACCAGCGTAGGTATGTTAAAGCTTTGGCTTAAGGTGCATTAAAATACTGACAATCTGAAGTGGTCAGCCGTGAAAGTGAGCTAGAAAGAAATCAATGGTACATGCCTCTGACTTTTAACATCAGAACGCAACATTGTAGTCAGAATCTTTTAAGTAGCCTAATTTGCCAGTGATACATCAATGTCATTAAACATTTAAACATTAAAGACTCATTACAGCATGCAGCAAAGTGGTCCAAAAGAACCAAGACATTTAATTCACACCTTGCATAATATATCAAGTAGCATCACTGAAATCAATGTTTTTTTAGAACTGTTCTTCAGTACCATTTTGCAATTAATTTGGCATTAAGGTGCAAAGTAAAATTTGTGAGGATCTACTGACAGAAATGCAATATAATATACATAACTATGTTTTCAGTGGTGTATAAAGACCTTACATAATGTTTTTATTATCTTAGAATGAGCCATTTCTATCATGTACACCGCGGGTCCTCCCTCCATGTCAAGTCCCCATTATGCGCCGGCATGTTTCTACAGCAGCCCTAAACGGACAAACACTCTACAGAGCGTGTTTCATCACTATGTTGTTCATCTTCTAAATCGTTCATGTTTTTAGAGGCAGCTTGCATCATCACTATGTTGAATATGCACGAAGTAGTAGTAGTAGTAGTCGTCGTCTGGCTTATTAGAAGCAGAGACCGTTCTTTGTTAGAAGTAAGAAGAAACCTCATTGCTTCACACAAGCTCTCTGCTGTCTCAGACGACATGTCGGCCAGACGGCCACCGTAGCTTCTCAGAAAAGGGAGGGGTGCGGGGAGTGTGCGCCGTTAGTTGCAGTTCGCAACCTCACCGCTATATGCCGCTAAAATTTAATTGCATCAACTGATGTCAATATGATTTTTTTTGTGCTCACACAATTGATAATTACAAAGCACCGCACTTCTTTTTTGCCTTCATTGAATGAGAGACTAAATTAAATATATCTTTTGTGTTTCCAACTGCACAAATAGCAAAATAAAAACTACACAATAGAGTACCTCAGAGATGAAGTGTTTTTGTAAGCAAAACCCAGAAGCGAGTTAGCATTTTAGGACTTCCGGTTCCATCGCCCTAAAGTCTATGGGTTTTTTGAATGGGTTTTTGCTAAATCGCCTGAAATAAGGTCTGTGGTTAACAAAGCCTCTAAATATTTTCACGTTTTGATCTACGACATAAAACACACCAGTTATAACCCGCTAGTGATTTTTTAAAACCTTTATTGTGTCTTAAAAACGGCGGTTGCTAACAAGTTGGTAAAAGGGACTACTTCCTTTGGCGGGGACTTTAGACATCATCATGACAAACAGGACATTTGGACAGCATTTCTCATAAAAAAGTGGATAAGTATTCATACACAGCACAGATCATAATCAGCGAGCATGTTTTTAAATAAAGTTGTTTTTTAAATAATGTTTGAGGAAGCTTGGTGGTGGTGACGTTGATCCGCGATTTAGGCTTCAATTTAGGCTTCAAAATTTATAAATGTTGTTGTAACACAGTTCGTAAATACGGGAAGAAGGAGGCGGGAACCGGCGACGTTTAACAAAACTTTAATTCAAAATAAACAAAGAACAAAACGAAAGTAATGCCGGCAGACCCTCGCGGACGTCTGCCGGCCACACAAACATAATAAAACATAAAATAAAATCCAGGCCTGGTCCTCTCTCGTCCGTTCACTGTCGTCGCTCCTCCTTTTATGCCTCCGGAGCTCCTCCGTGAGGGACTCGAGGCCGGTGCGCCTCACAGGTGACGATCATTAACACTCGCGTCACCGGCCTCGCGCCGTTCCCTCACGGCTCTCGCCCGCCCTGCTCGCCACAGTTGTGTTAACTTGTAAAGATTAAGTGTCATAACCCTTTGTTAAACACAGAGCTTATTTTTTGCAAATTTCCAAAAGTCTATGAGAAAAATTCAGATCGAGGGAACCCGTGCAAGCTAACTTCCGGGTTGACCTACAAAAACACGTCATCTCTGAGGTACTCTGTGTTTTCAAAACAACGACTTCCGCTTCTGAGAAACCTGTAAATGTGAAAAGAGAACTTTTAAAATTTCCGGGTTTCTCAGAAGCGGAAGTCGTCATAGTTGGGTAAACTTTTATAGCGGTGAATGAGAGACTTTGTTAAATATATTTTTTTGTGAATCCATTTGCACAAATAGCAAAAGAAAAACTCCACAATTGTGTTTTCATAACTTTCAAAAACAGGAAAAAATAGAGAGCGATTGATATCGGCAGTCAATCGCTCTCTATTTTTTCACAACAAAACCCGCCCAATTTCTCCTCAAAACTAGCCCAAAACATTTCAGGGGGGTCCCACGGTAAATTTCGCATTCCAGGGGATAAATATCACGTTATTTTGCATCGATTCAACCCGCAGACATGAAAAACAAACCACTGCAACAGTGTAAAAGTAGCCCAATTCTGCGGGAAAACCGTGGGCTTGGCAACACTGGAGAAATGTCATTTTGACCACAGCCGCTGTATTAGAAACAACCTTACAGCAGCGTTAACTAGTTTTTTGTAATTTAATGCAACGGTAATATAATACTAAAATATTGT
>RJVU01053643.1:7853933-7881830 GCA_003731715.1 Anabarilius grahami | reverse complement strand
AAGGATTTACGATTAAAAACACGTCCTCACAGTCTGTGAAAAGGGTTTATTAGCCTATTTTTTTGTGGCCAATGCCCCAAAATGCCTTAAATGCTGTAAACAAACATCAAAACTCACATACACTCTGTTTAAGTTACATATTCATTATGATTGTATAATTGAATTTGTATTATTTATGAAGCCTGACTATGACGAGCCGATAAATCGGGCAAAGAACAAACTAAAAAAAGTAAAAATAGCCTTTAAAAAGAGACATTACAGAGAACGGTTAGAAGACAGATAATGCAATTCAATGAACCCAATTTATAAAGCCAAGTGGCAGCAACTTTCCACTTTCTATCTTCCATCAAGCCCAACATCACTGCCAAAAATGTTCAACAACAACAAAAGCACGTAAACGCGAGAGCTGATGACGCCACACAGCTGCGCGTAACTTAAGCAAGGTTATCAATGAGAATAAATTAGGGAAATTAAATCGATGTGAAATTACGTTACCTGATGTGACCGCTTAATTCACCCACACGCGCTTAAATCCACCCCGCTGTATCAGAGACCAGTTGAGTTCTTACCTTCAGCCGGGCGCTTTCCGAGTTGGAGAAAGACAAAAGGAGCGCAACCCGAACGAATGGATTCAAACATCAGGAATCATGTACACTGTATTATCCCGAGTCATTCTTGGACTCGTGCACGCGCTGCTGGATGATCTAGAGCTCCTCCCTCCTACACCAGTGTCCTTCAGAGACCTTCCAGCCCTCCTCACAAACACACTGATTGATTCGGGCTCCTGTGTCACCGGATAACATGCCACATTACACAGACCTGATGCAGTGCAGAGTATTAACAGTTAGAATATTCAAATCACAAAAGTTTTGTTCTTAAAGTATCTATCTATCTATCTATCTATCTATCTATCTATCTATCTATCTATCTATCTATCTATCTGTCCTTCTATCTATCTATCTATCTATCTATCTATCTATCTATCTATCTATCTGTCCTTCTATCTATCTGTCCTATCTATCTGTCCTATCTATCTATCTATCTATCTATCTATCTATCTATCTATCTATCTATCTATCTATCTATCTATCTATCTGTCCTATCTATCTATCTATCTATCTATCTATCTATCTATCTATCTATCTATCTATCTATCTATCTATCTGTCCTTCTATCTATCTATCTATCTATCTATCTATCTATCTATCTATCTATCTATCTATCTATCTATCTATCTATCTGTCCTTCTATCTATCTATCTATCTATCTATCTATCTATCTATCTATCTATCTATCTATCTATCTATCTATCTATCTGTCCTTCTATCTATCTATCTATCTATCTATCTATCTATCTATCTATCTATCTATCTATCTATCTATCTATCTATCTGTCCTTCTATCTATCTATCTATCTATCTATCTATCTATCTATCTATCTATCTATCTATCTATCTATCTATCTATCTGTCCTTCTATCTATCTATCTATCTATCTATCTATCTATCTATCTATCTATCTATCTATCTATCTATCTATCTATCTGTCCTTCTATCTATCTATCTATCTATCTATCTATCTATCTATCTATCTATCTATCTATCTATCTATCTATCTATCTGTCCTTCTATCTATCTATCTATCTATCTATCTATCTATCTATCTATCTATCTATCTATCTATCTATCTATCTATCTGTCCTTCTATCTATCTATCTATCTATCTATCTATCTATCTATCTATCTATCTATCTATCTATCTATCTATCTATCTATCTATCTATCTATCTGTCCTTCTATCTATCTATCTATCTATCTATCTATCTATCTATCTATCTATCTATCTATCTATCTATCTATCTATCTATCTATCTATCTATCTGTCCTTCTATCTATCTATCTATCTATCTATCTATCTATCTATCTATCTATCTATCAGCAGAAAACATTTGTTCATAGATAAAGAATTGTGTGAGGACATAGAATAATTTATAATTTTATGCACAAATGTTTTTTATTTATTTCTTATGAGGAAATATGCAAAGAATTAAAACAAAATAATAAATAATTGCGCAATACATAATTTATATATATATAAATTATGTATTGCGCAATTATTCATTAATATTTTGTTTATACAATGCTTAGGTAGGTGGTACGTGTCAAAGTAACATCCACATGGATGGCAGGACCCAAGGTTTCCCAGCAGATCATTGCCCAAATCATCACACTGCCTCCGCCGGCTTGCCTTCTTCCCATAGTGCATCCTGGTGCCATGTGTTCCCCAGGTAAGTGACGCACACGCACCCGGCCATCCACGTGATGTAAAAGAACGTGATTCATCAGACCAGGCCACCTTCTTCCATTGCTCCGTGGTCCAGTTCTGATGCTTCACTGTTGGCTCCTTCGGTGGTGGACAGGGGTCAGCATGGGCACCCTGACTGGTCTGCAGCTATGCAGCTCCATACGCAACAAACTGTGATGCACTGTGTATTCTGACACCTTACTATCAGAACCAGCATTAACTTCTTGAGCAATCTGAGCAACAGTAGCTCGTCTGTTGGATCGGACCACACGGGCCAGCTTTCTCTCCCCACGTGCATCAATGTTCCTCGGCCGCCCATGACCCTGTCGCCGGTTCACCACTGTTCCTTCCTTGGACCACTTTTGATAGATTCTGACTGTGACGAGCAGGGAACGGCGCGAGGCCGGTGACGCGAGTGATAACGAGCATCAGCTGCGAGTTGCACCGGTCTCGAATCTCTCACGGAGGAGCTCCGGAAGCATAAAAGGAGGAGCGACAACAGTGAAGGACAAGAGAGGACCAGGCCTGGAGTTTAATTTATGTTTTATTATGTTTGTGTGGCCGGCAGACGTCAGTGAGGGTCTGCCTGCATTACTTTCGTTTTGTTCTTTGTTTATTTTATATTAAAGTTTGTTTGAATGTTCGCCGGTTCCCGCCTCCTTCTTCCCGTACATACGAACTGTGTTACACTGACCACTGCAGACCGGGAACACCCCACAAGAGCTGCAGTTTTGGAGATGCTCTGACCCAGTCGTCTAGCCATCACAATTTGGCCCTTGTCAAACTCGCTCAAATCCTTATGCTTGACCAATTTTTCCTGCTTCTAACACATCAACTTTGAGGACAAAATGTTCACTTGCTGCCTAATATATCACACCCACTAACAGGTGTCGTGATGAAGAGATAATCAGTGTTATTCACTTCACCTGTCAGTGCTCATAATGTTATGCCTGATCAGTGTATATATACATATATGATATAGTTTTGAAAAATAAAAAAAGTTGAAGGAAAAGCAAAACTGTTTAAGCCAAGGAAACGTTACTATTATGAATGTACTTAACTGCAGATGACTAAATGCATTAGAAATTTTATTGAGAAGATGAACAGCAGGTAGGAGAGACATCTGTTGGCCTGTCACTGAAAGATATAGTGTCAGAGACAGGAAAATATATTATAAAGCCTGTTTCATTCAGAGTGATTTATGAGATGTCTGGGACAGAGGCCTGAATGTTAACAGTCTCAGTGAAGTCAGTGACAATGCAGGACTGGAGCTTTTGTTTTTCAGGCTGAAGGACAAAAAAAATGTTGATTTTATTTATTTTATTCCTAGTATAAAATAATACATTTCACATTAACTAAGTAATATAACAGGTTCTGAAGTATTTGCTCATCTTAAAAGGCACAATATGTAAGATTCTTGTAATTTAAAACATCCAAAAACCACTAGAATCACTGTTATACATTTTGTTGACTTGTGTACTTATAGGCTACATTATCCCAGATGTTTCCAACAGTGTTCCAGAGAAATCAGCTATTTTAATTAGTTTAATGGCCTGTATCATTGTGTCGCCTGTCAATGACGACATATCCACGTTACCCTCAATTTCCGGTTTTACTTCTATAGAAACCATGGAAACACTTTAATATATTATGTGTTTTATTAGACAGGTGAGCAACTGTTTGGATACTTCTAATCAAAAAACTAATCTGTGTTAAATAGCTCAACATGTTTAGTCTTATTGTTTGAATCTCTAGTTTTCTTGATTTACCGCGAGTAACATGTTTGTGCCTCAGAGACAATGCTATTGTGACTAACATAGTATAATCAGAAAGAGCTTTATTTGTAGTAACAATAATACAGCATTTTCTCTGCCATACAATATGTTTTAAAATTAATTGCAAGTCATCCAGAGTTTATTAATATGATATTCTCGATGTATCTTACTGCAATGTGCAACAAGTGTCTCATGCCAGCCACTGAGCGATGATGATACAGAGTAACGTTAAACATAACTTTCAACACACTTGACTGTATTTTAGTATGATTGTTTTGACCAAGTAAAACTGCACTGTGCTACCCCACAATTTTAATTCGTCAGATAAAGTGACCACCTGTATGAGTAGTAATTCAGCACTTGAATGAAATAAAATAATGTGAATTTAAAGCTATTTAAAGGCATTCTGACTTATTTACACTGTTAAAGAGTTGGATTCTCTTGCTAAACATTTTTTCTGTGTATTTCTGTGCCAAAAATACTCTTCAGATTTCGGACAGTTTTTTTTTTTTCGAGCATGGCCCTTTATTATGTAATAAAGGGCGGAATTCCTTGTACGGGCACTTCTTCCGGAACACATCAACCAGAGCGAGAGAGCAAGAGCACGCCCATCAACACGCTTCGTTCGGCTTTACGGAAGTTGTCGGCAGCCCTGCACAGGACTTACTCGAGAAAGATTTGTCACTTTGTTTTTAGACCACAAAATCAACAATGTCACCAAAGTTTTTTTTTTTTTTTTTTGTGAGGGAAGGATAACCTTGCTTCCCAAAGAACCCAGTGGAGCTGAGAGATTTGTGCTCACGCATTACATTGATGCGCTCTCGATATTTGTCACTAAAATAAGCATAGAAACCACCTTAAATTAACTATCAAAATAAGGATAAAGTCGTCTCTGAAAGTTCCAATCAATTTTTTATTGGTTAAAATGAATGGAGAATATCTCGTGTTTTTCCGTGGCTGCTCGAGCCCTCAGGATCGACACTTATGGTTTCATAAATAAGGTCCAGTTCGACGCTGGATTTACAGATCGTCTGAAACTGAAAGATGGAGCGGTCCCAGCGATAATGATTCCGGTCATGAGTCAGAACCACAGGTGGTGAGTAAAACTGCATCAAATGTCTGTTTTGTTGGCAGTCGGCGCCTAGGTGCATATAATGTAAACAACACGAATGTAGTGAATTCATAAATTCATTATTCATCATTCACTATATGCTATATTCATTATAGTGATTCAAAAGTTGTCCAGGGATAATGTGCTGGTGTATTGTGTGTGTTTAAATACATTTGTTTAGCTGACCATCAATAGCTTGCAGACGATCGCTACACAAAAGCTGCGCATGCTCGTCACTTTTTAGCTCCGCTCACACAGCACGCCTCCAAGAGCTCGGCTGTTTTCGGAAAGACTCGATACAGCGTATCTATCTTTTATAAATATGATACAACTAAAGACTCTTCGGAGATATGAAGGATGCAATACTACTCTATAGGTACTCAAGATTAACATGAGACTGTGTGTGTTATGTACCCTTTAAGTGCCCAAATGTAATAAAGATGTAAGTTCAGGGAAGGACGTTAAACATAACTTTAATCATAAAATAGACATAAACAATCTGAACGGATCGGCAGCGGCTGACTCTGGCATACGAGTATATATATATATATTTATGCTGCATCTGTGCTGCACAGTGTTGATAACAGATACCAGTGTAGAGACGGTTACATTCAAGTCGAAATGGTGCTCAATATGAATGAAATTCTATTTAAACATACATTTGAAATTAGAAAACATACAAGAGGAGGTTTTAAACATTGTTATTATTGCCAAACATTCAAACAACAGCACAATTATCGAGTTATAAGCATGAAACAACAACAAAAACGTTGTGAAAAAGCTGAACAAACTCTTAGGAGAAAATAGAGACACTGGGTATTTTCTGTTCTAAGACCAGGCTGCTTTATTTGAGAAAACTGTAATGGTAACATCAACACATCAACTTAGTAAGAAAGTCATGCACATGTCTAATTAAATGGAGAGAGAAATCTGAAAGCTGAACACTGTTGCTCCAGTATATGGCACAGCTGTAGTGTAGTACCAGTAAATCTCACAATTCATGTGTCTCTGTCTTTTGAAAATATTACCTTACACAAAAATAGTACAGTCCCTTGAAGCTGCCTTCATTGAGAACAATCAATTTTATGTGTTCATAAAAGTCAATTGGCACTTTATAACAGTCTGTAGTCAAAGCTTCACGAAAGACTTGTAACAATCCTGGTCACTTTCAGCACACACATACACTTGATTATGAGCCTCAATAAAATTACATACATTTATATTTAAAAAAGCAAGTATTGGGTCACGGTTTAAAACAATAGTGAGATATGAATTTGTAACTTGCAAACAGTCCTTTTTAAAGAAACATGACCTTTCAGTAATATTTTCAGTAAAGAGCACTGAAAAAAAATCGATTTTCCCTTCAAAAATCTCACTTAAAAACTCACCAGTTTTAAATTTATAAATGTTGGTAATCTTTAAAACACAGAATAACTGTTTAGTTTCTCAAGAAACCCTCTTCTGGTTACAGCCTCAACCTTTTTGGTTACAGTAAACCCTAATAATCCCGACACAAACAATACTTTATTGTTCGATTGTTTCAGTTCTTCTCGTTCTACATTAATTTGTGAAATGTAATCAAGTTTAACCAACTGCTGGTTTTATTAAAAAATTTTACACTCAGTCATGAAGATCTTCAGGATGGTGTTAAATGTTTCTGAATCGGGTCTTGAAGCTCAGAAAGGTCTCAGTTCTGCGGAAAGTCTATTGCAACATCCTTTGTGAAGATGAAAGCACCATGAGCGGTGATGTGAGGTTATGGTGTGCAAGACTTCAGCCCTGCAGGTCAAATGTCCTCAGACACTGGCTAGAGCAGCAGTACGCTACGAAACTCACTGTGGTTCTGTGTGAGAAAACAGAGAAAATCTACTTACTGTATAATAATATGCACTTGTGACATAAAAAGGTTGTAATTTTGAGTTTGTACTTAATAAAACCTAAATGAAAACGCTTGCTATGTACACAAACTTTCAAAAAAACTTTCAAATCCTTGCATAAAATATAATGCAATAATTTGAGGTATATTATTTGAAGTCAGAATGTGAGATGTAAGACCTTCGTTAATCTTCGGAATGCAAATTAAGATATTTTTGTTGAAATCCGATGGCTCAGTGAGGCCTGCATAGCCAGCAATGACATCTCTCAAGATTCATAAATGTACTAAAAACATATTTAAATCAGTTCATGTGAGTACAGTGGTTCAATATTAATATTATAAAGCGACAAGAATATTTTTTGTGCACCAAAAAAAACAAAATAACGACTTATTTAGTGATGGCCGATTTCAAAACACTGCTTCAGGAAGCTTCGGAGCGTTATGAATCTTTTGTGTCGAATCAGCGGTTCGGAGCGCCAAAGTCACGTGATTTCAGCAGTTTTTGCTGTTTGACACGCGATCCGAATCATGATTCGATACGCTGATTCATAACGCTCCGATAATTCCTGAAGCAGTGTTTTGAAATCGGCCATCACTATATAAGTCGTTATTTAGTTTTTTTGGCGCACCAAAAATATTCTCGTCGCTTTATAATATTAATATTGAACCACTGTACTCACATGAACTGATTTAGATGTGTTTTTAGTACATTAATGGATCTTGAGAGAGGAAATGTCATTGCTGGCTATGGAGGTCTCACGGAGCCATCGGATTTCAACAAAAATATCTTAATTTATGTTCCGAAGATTAACGAAGGACTTGCGGGTGTGGAACGGCATAAGGGTGAGAAATTAATAACATTATTTTCATTTTGGGTGAACTAACCCTTTAAAGTGATGAAAATGTGACCTCACCACACAATTTTTAGAATGTTCAGATTCAGAAATGTACTAAAAAAATTGCAAAACACTGGATGGAAACCCAGCTGATGATATTCTGGTGTGTAGATATGGCTCAGGTCCCTTCTTTAATGCAAATCTATGAGATTTTTTGGTTGACCGATTATTGGCCAATGGTGATATCTTACATGCTAACCAGCCACTTTATTAGGTACACTTTCTAGTACTGGGTTAGACACACTTTGGCCTTAAACTGCTTTAATTCTTCATAGCATAGATTCAACAATGTGCTGGAAACATTCCTCAGAGGTTTTGGTCCATATTGTCACGATAGCCTCACACAGTCGCTGCAGATTTGTCGGCTGCACATCCAGGATACAAATCTCCTGTTCCACCATATCCCAAAGCTGCTCTATTGGACTGAGATCTGGTGACTGTGAAGGCCATTTGAGCTTTGTGACATGGCACATTATCCTGCTGGAAGTAGCCATCAGAAGATGAATACACTGTGGTCATAAAGGGATGGACATGATCAGCAACAATATTCAGGAAGACTGTGGCGTTTAAACAATGCTCAATTAGTACCAAGGGGCCCAAAGTGTGCCAAAAAATATCCTCCACACCATTACACCACCGTCAGCCTGAACCGTTGATACAAGGATCCATGCTTTCATGTTGTTTATGCCAAATTCTGACCTGACCATCTGAATGTTGCAGCAGAAATCAGCACTTATCAGATCAGGCAACGTTTCTCCAATCTTCTGTTGTCCAGTTTTGGTGTCCCGTGTGAATTGTAGCCTCAGTTTGCTGTTCTTATCTCACCGGTGTGTCTTCTGCTGCTGTAGCTCATCTGCTTCAAGGTTTGACATGTTGTGTGTTCAGAGATACTCTTCTGCAGACCTCGGTTGTAACGAGTGCTTATTTGAGTTACTCTTGCCTTTCTATCAGCTGAACCAGTCTGGCCATTCTCCTCTGACCTCTGGCATCAACAAGGCATTTTTGCCACTGGATATTTTATCTTTTTTGGCTCATTCTCTGTAAACCCTAAAGATGGTGTGCGTGAAAATCCCAGTAGATCTGCAGTTTCTGAAATACTCAGACCAGCCCGTCTCACACCAACAACCATGCCACGTTCAGATTTAAAGGCACAATATGTAATATTTTTGGATTAAAATATCCAAAAACCACAAGAACAATGTTATATATTTTGTTGACTTGTGTACTTACATTATCCCAAATGTTTCCAAGAATGTTTAAATCCAGGGAAATAAGCACTTTTAACCAGTCAAGCACTTTTTCACCCTCAATTTCCGGTTTTATTTTGTAGAAACCATGGAAACACCAAAGACACTTTAATATATTATGTGTGAGCAAACAGGTGAGCAACTGTTTTGATAAATTCATCGACAGAGAAAACTAATCATTGTTACATAGCTCAACACAGTAAGTCTTATTGTTTAAATCTTGATTTCTTGATTTACTGCAAGTACCATTATTTTACCATGCCTAATATCGATCTAGCTTACTGCAGTGTGCAACAAGTGCCTCATAGCAGCCACCGAGCGAACACACAGAGTAGCACTATAACAACTTTCAACACACAAATGTATCTAATATGATATACAGCGCTGCTTTACCCCACATACGCTTGACCAGAAGAAGCGGAAGTGGCGACTTGCATAATAAAAGTCCCGCTGCTCTCGAGGCATGTGTCGCGCTCGTCTCTCATTAGCAATGTAATCGCACAACACTCACCCTGCTCTGCTTCATACTACAGTAACGTTAATAATCTCATCCATGAACATGATTCCTGCCCGAGTCCCGTCCCGAGAAGACAACATCTCCCATGATTCCGCGAAATCAAGGCCTCTAGTGGCGAAAAAATTACATATTGTGCCTTTAAGTCACTTAAATCACCTTTCTTCCCCATTCTGATGCTTAGTTTGAACTTTAGCAGATCATCTTGACCATGTCTACATGCCTAAATGCATTGAGTTGCTGCCATGTGATTGACTGATTAGATATTTGGCCACTTTATTAGGTGTACCTAATAAAAATATTGGCGAAATATTAGTTGACGTCTGATTTTTGCACCCATTTTATTGTCTGTCAGGTGAAAATTGTAAGTCTGATCACTTCCAAAAGTACTCTCCTCAACAAGCCTCACTCAGAAATGTAGCATTTGGGTTTAGAGATTTTTCAAATCCCCTAAGACTAAGTAGACAGTAATAGTGATGCTCACCTTATCAAAAACCAAATAATGCAGTATCAAAAACACAGAGGTCAAAAGCAACATTTTGTAAATTTTTAGTATGGTTAGCTTAAGTGAGGCTATCTCACAGGGAAAGAGATGATGTATTTTTTATGAGCTTTCATTCCTGAGCTCTCAAAATATGCAGATTAATGTGTGCACATACAAGGGAGGCTATCTTACTCCCACAACATGCTTTCATAAGCATGTCGATGAAGTGATATTGAAACAGCGAGGGTTTCCTGGTATATTTTCACAAAATATATGCAAAACTGATGACCTGCAGTTGAAAACGGAGAGTATAAAAGGTGAAAAAGAAGCAAATGGAAAAGAAATCCCTTAAACAAATAGCTTCCCTCTATTTCTCTCGCTCGCACACATGCACGACCACCGCTCGTCTGCAAACGACAGCCGAACACTCAGGGTAAGAGGTAATTGGCGAGTGGATTAGATCTCTTAATGCACGTGAAGTAGCTGAGAGCAGCATTCGAGCAGGCTGATTGGGTTACGCTACTGGATGTTGATACCAAAACCACAGCGTTGCATTACAGATGGAACATGACGGGTAGCGGAGCAAGCACAGCTCATTTCAACCAATCAAACAAGCAGGAAGATGGGAGATAGAGGAAGTGACAGGGGTCAGAGAATGAGAAGAGACTGCTTTCTGAATGCATGAGAGCTGAGATGTATGACCTACTCAATCCCAGTATGCATGTGCATTTAAAGGTGGTTGGTAAGTTTTATGCTCACCAAAGCTGCATTTGTATGATGAAAAATACAGCAAAAACTGTAATATTGTGAAATCAAGTCGAACACACCAATATCAATGTCATTTTGCATGTCCTTTATACACTCTAAAAAATGCTGGGTTAAAAACAACCCAAGTTGGGTTGAAAATGGACAAACCCAGCAATTGGGTTGTTTTGACCCAGCAGTTGGGTTAAATGTTTGCCCAACCTGCTGAGTAGTTTTATTTAACCCAAATATTGTTTAAAAATTACTGTATTTCTTGCTTAAAATGAACCCAAAATATGTTGGAAATTAACATTTATTAATATGTTTAATAAACAAACATTTATTAATATTTTTTTGAATAATATTTAAACAATAAACATTTATTAAATTGCTTATTAATAAATGCTCATCTTTTTGATTATTATTGTTGCCTCTAGTAATTATGAGTCTGATTTTTAATTTCCAACCTATTTTGGGTTCATTTTAAGCCAGACATATAGTAATTTGTAAACAATTGTTGGGTTAAATAAAACTACCCAGCAGGTTGGGCAAACATTTAACCCAACTGCTGGGTCAAAACAACCCAATCGCTGGGTTTGTCCATTTTCAACCCAACTTGGGTTGTTTTTAACCCAGCATTTTTTAGAGTGTAGCATGTCCTTGAAAGCAACAATGGATAATTCACCTCAGATATTGAAAATAAATTAAAGGATACAAGAACAAACTGTGAACTCAATGTGAAAACAAACAAGTGTATTCTATGAAAAAGATTTTTTCAGTCACTCAGTATGCATTTTCATTAGGGGCGTAATGGTAAACAAACATGACGATTCGGTACGGGTTCGGTACAGCAGGAGGGTAAAACTAAACATAACATTGCTTCTTTTTATTAAACTGTGTTTTTTTTTTTTNTGTTTTTTTTTTTTTTTTTTTACAAATTGTGTCTCTCTCTTTAAATAAATTCAAAATCTATCTCAGCTAATGCTGTAAACTATATCAATTATTTTTCTACTTCAGCTCATTTTGAAATGTAATCATTTGCACAGTTATGGTCATAACTTGTTTTTATGACAAATTTATTTAAACATATATTAAATAATTAAGACATTACTTACAGGAAAAGTAAATGAATATATTAGCTAATATAGTGCATATATTTAGTGAAATACTTTATTTCTCTAGTGAACTAACATGCTGTGGACACTAAATGACTTGCCTGAGGTAAATGTAATGCTATGTGAGATATTATTCTCAAGCTGTTTTATTGATGTCTTTCCATAGTTGATACACTGGTTGAGAGATTACACGTAAACATTTCTATGCATAGATCATCTGTTCTTCTTCTTCTGCGCTTTTTCCTGTTGTGGTGGTTAGCAAACCGCGTTGCATTACTGCGCACGCCCCCTTCTGGATTGGAGTGTGGATCGCCTGTGACTGTATGCACAAAACCGTGATGGTTCGGGACGAATACATGTACAGTTACACTCCTAATATTTATAATGTTAAAATAGTGTAATATATCTATGAATTTCATTATGTACTTTATACATTTTGTTGCAAGTGGATTGCACTTGCAGAGAGACTCTGCCCACATGCTGTAATTTTAGATGTCAAGTGCGGACAGACAAATTGCTTGTCACTGGAATCTTCTTGTATCACGTCTGCCTGGTTAGGACACGGTGTAAAGTGGAATCCCAAAACAAACACATGTGATATGATGCTACTACAGCATGTTTGCATCAGTACCTCTTGTGCACTCCTGCGAGTGCAGTCTCTCTGAGTGGGAACAGTTTGGGGTAGACAATGGTGAACATGGGCTGACTGCAGCGGTGACAGTGACCCAGAGGCCACCGGACCACATCCAGCAGACTCTTGGGCAACAGGAACGGAGTCAGGAACTTCACATCTGCAAATAAGACGGGAGAACACAAGAACAAAAAAGTTTAAGGAATCAAATTATTTGTGTATCTGATTATAATCTGATCTAAATGTTGGACTGTCTACACTGTGTAACTGTTCAGATCCAATTTATGTGTCCCATGCGTTCTTTCCTTTTCAGGAATATCTGCTTTGGTTTCTATGGCAGTGACATTGTGTTGGTAGGCATACACCAAAAGACAAAAACAGCAGCAGAGGATGTATTACAACAAGACAATGTGTTGCTGTGGCGCTGAATTACTGCATCTTATGAGGCAGCGGCATGTTCTGATTAGTGTTGCATGACGCTTCCAATACTCATTTTCCACATAATAGACACACGATACCAGCTGCTCTTTCTCTCTCATCTCTCCGACAGCGAGTTGACACACAAACCCTCCTCCCCTCACTCACTCGCTTCATTTGCTCCAGATGACTATTGTTGTTGTTGTTACAGGGCTTGAATTCCGGCGTAGGATTGTGCTTATTGCACATAATTTTACTCATTCCCACAGATTTTGTGCTCACACCCAAAGTGCAGCACATAAAGCCGCCTCTCAGTCCTAAATTGAGTTCTTTTTCACTGCTTATTGTGCTTAAACAGTCAAATACACACAAAATAATGTCAAAATGCCAGTCTTAGCGAGTATTCACGTAAACACAATCAGTTATGTTTTAAGTGAATGTAAACAGTTGAGAAAGAAAACGCATGTGTAACAGTATAATGGATCCGTGCGTCAGGTCTTAAAGTGACAGCAGCCTAATATACCTGCTGCCAAATTATGAGATAATATTAAAAATATCTATATGGCAGTTTTCCCCCATGGAATCGATGTCAAAATTGTGTCCAGTAAAAATGCTGGGTGGCTCGTAACTTTGGTAAACCACTAGCTAATAAGAATTGTATTTCATAATTTGCGTCGACGTGTGACAGCAGGGGCACATGTGCGTCCAGAGCTCTGCTTCCACTCCCTATAGAGAGTAAAATATATTAGCGCAGCACGTGAAAAAATAAAGCGGGGGATGAGTTTGATGGTAAAAAGAGTTAAGTGCTACTTTTAGTCATGAAAGCCGCCTTTCAGACAGCATGCGATTGCAAATTCAGTTCTCTTTCACGGACTTTTGCTCTTAAATGGTCAAAAATATGTACAAATGCACGTCCTGGCGAAGCTATCCAAGCTAACACAGTCGTACGTTCACTGTCTTAAAGGTGCCCAAGAATGCTTTTTCACAAAATGTAATATAAGTCTAAGATGTCCCCTGAATGTGCCTGTGAAGTTTCAGCTCAAAATACCCCATAGATTTTTTTTAATAAATTTTTTTAACTGCCTATTTTGGGGCATCAGTAACAATGCACTGATTTACACTCGGCGCCGCCCCTTTAAATCGCGTGCTCCCTGCCACACGAGCTCTCGACTATATTACAGCGCATTTACAAAGTTCACACAGCTAATATAACCCTCAAATGGATCTTTACAAGATGTTCGTCATGCATGCTGTATGCATGCTTCGAATTATGTGAGCAAAGTATTTATTTTGATGTTAACGTTTGATTCTGAATGAATTTGAGGCTGTGCTCCGTGGCTAACGGCTAATGCTACACTGTTAGAGAGATTTATAAAGAATGAAGTTGTGTTTATGCATTATACAGACTGCAAGTGTTTAAAAATTAAAATAGCGACGGCTCTTGTCTCCGTGAATACAGTAAGAAACGATGGTAACTTTAACCACATTTAACAGTACATTAGCAACATGCTAACGAAACATTTAGAAAGACAATTTACAAATATCACTAAAAATATCATGATATCATGAATCATGTCAGTTATTATTGCTCCATCTGCCATTTTTTGCTATTGTCCTTGCTTGCTTACCTAGTCTGTTGATTCGGCTGTGCACATCCAGACGTTCTGCCCTTGTCTAATGCCTTTCATAATGTTGGGAACATGGGCTGGCATATGCAAATATTGGGGGCGTACACCCCGACTGTTACATAACAGTCGGTGTTATGTTGAGATTCGCCTGTTCTTCGGAGGTCTTTTAAACAAATGAGATTTATATAAGAAGGAGGAAACAATGGAGTTTGAGACTCACTGTATGTCTTTTCCATGTACTGAACTCTTGTTATTTAACTATGCTGAGGTAAATTAAATTTTTGAATCTACGGCACCTTTAAGTGAAAGTAAATACTTAAGAAAGAAATCGGGTGTGTTCCAATGTATTGGATCTGTGCGTCAGGTCTGAAAGTGACAGCAGCCTAATAAACATGCTGCTCTCTGTGCGATTAGCAAATGTTAAACAACAAAAGAAAAGAGAAAATGACCCACTGCTTGAATAGATTTATTAAGAATCAAAGTATAGTTCATTTATAGACTGAAGACTGTTTTTTAATTTTAATTTCTTACTTGAATGCTACTGTTGAATGGACCCACTGTGGCCGACCTGAAATTTTGAAAGCACTGTTTATTTCATTTGTATCTTTCTTACATTACATTTGTCTTATGATTGTAACTTGTATCTTTGCTTATTTTAAAGATAAAAGATAAAACAATTTAAAATATATTTTGAGACAAAATAAAATTAAATAACTATATGTGATCTAAAATTACATTAAAAAAATATTAAATTACTGAACAACCTGTTCAGAATTGGTTAGCAAATGTTATTGATAAAATTATTGATAATGTTTTTAAAATTAATCTATAAAACAATTCATTTTATTACTTTTACTGCTGTTTTAGTTTTTTACTGTGGTATCGATTCAGTATTGGTATCGAGATATTTTAGTCAGGTATCGTATCGAAGTCATAATTTTGGTATCATGACAACACTAGTTCTGATACGTTTATGTTTTATGTGGCATAAGGCAGAAAAGCTACGCAGAAATTGTGAATGTAGCTTGAAACAGATTTGTAAAAATTGTATTTCATGTGATTTTTTGCCATTCACACTCGCTAAATATGATCGGATTCCAATCGGATATGCACAAAAATCAGATTTGGACTGACAGTCTGAACAAAGCTTGAGAGGTCAGACAAGACATGTTTTAGTAGTCAAAAAATTAGATTGGTAAATGTGAAGGAACCCGATGCAATTGTCGTAGGTTTGTTTGCGACACTTACCAGTCCAGTTGTGGGCTGCATGTAATACTCTGCACGCCAGTTCTTCCAGAGGCAACACACGATCTGTCTCGGAGCCGACGGCCTTCACTTCAGAGGGCAGAGGAACAGTCACATCTCCCAGCGTCAAGCAGAGCTGCTTCACGTCAGAGATCTGCGGAGCTAGACCACACCTGTGTATGCATGCAGATAAATAACCTTGTGTGAACAGGTGTCCATCTGAAACAGCCAGGGATCAATCACACCAAATAGCAACCGTGATACTTTTCGTAATTGACTTTAAAAAACATTTTCCCACCCAGACATTGTTACTGAAATGGTGCTGATTCTTGTGCCAGAGCCGGTGCTCAGCTGGAGAATCTTTCTTGGAAAAATGTGCAGCAAAAGCAGCAGAGCATGTTAAAAATGGACAAGCCAGATTTAAGTTTATAGAAGAACTTTTTGTGAGATTTACCAAAGCTTTAAAAGATGTTCAAGAGTTTTGATGTTTGTGTGAGGCAAGTAAATTCTGCTTGCAGAATTACATGTGTGAAAAAAAAAATCTATGTTGTTTACTTTTAGATGGATGGAAAATCTGACCAAAGACTCTACACACATTTTCCACTAGTTTCTGCTGCAGCGTTTGTCCAGTAGCTCAAAGGGCCTGGAATGAGTTCCACTTTATCCAGTTCTGATCTATTATTGTGTCAAAGCATCTATTTCAGATTTAACCAGCCATAATGTCACAAATATGTAATATATATATATATATATATTACATATTATATATACACAGGTGCTGGTCATATAATTAAAATATCATCAAAAAGTTGATTTATTTCACTAATTCCAATGAAACTTGTATATTATATTCATTCATTACACACAGACTGATATATTTCAAATGTTTATTTCTTTTAATTTTGATGATTATAACTGACAACTAAGGAAAATCTCAAATTCAGTATCTCAGAAAATTAGAATATTACTTAAGACCAATACAAAGAAAGGATTTTTAGAAAACTTGGCCAACTGAAAAGTATGAACATGAAAAGTATGAGCATGTACAGCACTCAATACTTAGTCGGGGCTCCTTTTGCCTGAATTACTGCAGCAATGCGGCGTGGCATGGAGTCGATCAGTCTGTGGCACTGCTCGGGTGTTATGAGAGCCCAGGTTGCTCTGATAGTGGCCTTCAGCTCTTCTGCATTGTTGGGTCTGGCATATCGCATCTTCCTCTTCACAATACCCCATAGATTTTCTATGGGGTTAAGGTCAGGCGAGTTTGCTGGCCAATTAAGAACAGGGATACCATGGTCCTTAAACCAGGTACTGGTAGCTTTGGCACTGTGTGCAGGTGCCAAGTCCTGTTGGAAAATGAAATCTGCATCTCCATAAAGTTGGTCAGCAGCAGGAAGCATGAAGTGCTCTAAAACTTCCTGGTATACGGCTGCGTTGACCTTGGACCTCAGAAAACACAGTGGACCAACACCAGCAGATGACATGGCACCCCAAACCATCACTGACTGTGGAAACTTTACACTGGACCTCAAGCAACGTGGATTGTGTGCCTCTCCTCTCTTCCTCCAGACTCTGGGACCCTGATTTCCAAAGGAAATGCAAAATTTACTTTCATCAGAGAACATTACTTTGGACCACTTAGCAGCAGTCCAGTCCTTTTTGTCTTTAGCCCAGGCGAGACGCTTCTGACGCTGTCTGTTGTTCAAGAGTGGCTTGACACAAGGAATGCGACAGGTGAAACCCATGTCTTGCGTACGTCTGTGCGTAGTGGTTCTTGAAGCACTGACTCCAGCTGCAGTCCACTCTTTGTGAATCTCCCCCACATTTTTGAATGGGTTTTGTTTCACAATCCTCTCCAGGGTGCGGTTATCCCTATTGCTGGTACACTTTTTTCTACCACATCTTTTCCTTCCCTTCGCCTCTCTATTAATGTGCTTGGACACAGAGCTCTGTGAACAGCCAGCCTCTTTTGCAATGACCTTTTGTGTCTTGCCCTCCTTGTGCAAGGAGTCAATGGTCATCTTTTGGACAACTGTCAAGTCAGCAGTCTTCCCCATGATTGTGTAGCCTACAGAACTAGACTGAGAGACCATTTAAAGGCCTTTGCAGGTGTTTTGAGTTAATTAGCTGATTAGAGTGTGGCACCAGTTGTCTTCAATATTGAACCTTTTCACAATATTCAAATTTTCTGAGATACTGAATTTGGGATTTTCTTTAGTTGTCAGTTATAATCATCAAAATTAAAAGAAATAAACATTTGAAATATATCAGTCTGTGTGTAATGAATGAATACGATATACAAGTTTCACTTTTTGAATGGAATTAGTTAAATAAATCAACTTTTTGATGATATTCTAATTATATGACCAGCACCTGTAAATATATATATAAATATAAAGGTACAAGGTAACAACAAATAAATAAATAAATAAAATGAACTCTAATTCTGTTGTGCTGAATCTATTTGTTTATGTCTTTATAGTTGGGCTGGAAAAAATGAGATTAATTTCTGTGTATTTAAATAAACTTTAAAGTGGGGGAAAATAAACTGACAGCTCTCATGCAGTTTTGACAGAGAGTAAAACATCACCAAATATACTATATAAAAGGCACAGCTAAATCTGACATTTGTTATAATGAGTTTATGTAAAGGTTCACTTAAATTTAAATGTTTCTATATACAAATGTTCTATATATTGCAATCAGGGCTTGACATGAACTTTTGACACCAGCCACTGTGGTTACTCGTTTTACAAAGTTACAAGCCACTCAGCATTTTCACCAGCCACAATTTTGCATTGATACCATATGGAAAAACTGCCATATCAAAATTTTTAATATTATCTCATAATTTGGCAGCAGGTATATTAGGCTGCTGTCCCTTTAAGACCTGATGCACGGATCCATTATACTGTTACACATGTGTTTTCTTTCTCAACTGTTTACGTTCACTTAAAACATAACTGACTGTGTTTACATGAATACTCACCAAGACTGGCATTTTGACATTATTTTGTGTGTATTTGACTGTTTTAGTGCAATAAGTAGTGAAAAAGAACTAAATTTAGTACTGAGAGGCGGCTTTATGTGGCGCACTTTGGGTTTCAGCACAAAATCTGTGGGAATGAGTAAAATTATGCGCACGGCGAAATTCAAGACCTCTAACACCAACAATATTCATCCGTAGCAAAAGAAACAAGTGAGTGAGGGGAAGAGGGTTTGTGTGTCGACTCGCTGTCAGAGAGATGAGAGAGAGAAAGAGCAGCTGGTATTGTGTCTCTATTATGTGGAAAATGAGTATTAGAAGCATTTTAGATTTTCAGTATTGGTGTTTTGAAAAATCTATATTTTTGACAACACTACATTGCACTTAAGATTATTATTTCAGATGCCTTTTTAAAAGACCACAATTAAAAAATTGATATATTATGTATAAAATTCAACCAGTCAAAGTGGCTCGCAGGAGTGACTGTGTTACATGCCACTGCTGAAATCCACCTGCATTTGGCAGGTGTTACTGTCAAGCCCTGATTGTAATGATTATGATCACAACTTGCAATATGTTAGCTAACTGCATGATTTATATTATCTTAGAACTGCATATTTCTGAATTGGATACAGTCACCACTGATAACAGATTACTCTAAATTATAATGTAGCAACATGCATTTTCTGTAAAGCTGCTTTGAAACAATATGAAAATAAATGTGAATTAAATTGAATGTTCTGTAATTTGTAATAAATTATCAATGAAAAACAGATGATAATTAGATTATTCCTTTGTTGTTTCCTCATTCATTTATAGAATTAATGTCACGTTAAGTCAAGTCACCTTTATTTATATAGCGCTTAATACAACACAGATTGTTTCAAAGCAGCTTTACAGTGATAAACAGGGTTCAATTCTGCTATTAAGCAGCATTAAAAAGACAATAGTAAACAGCCATTATTCAGTTGAAATCAGTGTTGATTCAGTTCAGTTCAATAAATGTGTACAGTACAGTTCATTGATTATGAAATCAGAAAAATGTGAAAAATATATCTAAGAATACAGATTTTAAATGNAATACAACACAGATTGTTTCAAAGCAGCTTTACAGTGATAAACAGGGTTCAATTCTGCTATTAAGCAGCATTAAAAAGACAATAGTAAACAGCCATTATTCAGTTGAAATCAGTGTTGATTCAGTTCAGTTCAATAAATGTGTACAGTACAGTTCATTGATTATGAAATCAGAAAAATGTGAAAATATATCTAAGAATACAGATTTTAAATGTTAGGTGTGATTAATCATGATTAATAAAATTGGTGCAATTAATTAGTTTTTTTTTTTTAATCATATGACAGTTCTTATTTAACTCTGTTTTAACCTATAATATAATTTAAATTATGTAAAGCTTGTTTTTGTAGTCCTTGTCATGTTCTGTCTTCTGTAGCACCATGGTCCAGAGGAACGCGGTTTCGTTTCGCTGTGTACAGGCTGTATAGAGCAGAAATGACAATAAAGCTACTCTAACTCTGACAACCCTGCCTTGTAGACATTTTTAAAACAAAAAAGTTGGGATTTTGATCACATATTACAATGACAGAAAAGAACTCACCCACTGCAGCCGATAACTTTGTTATAAAGATATGATGGGAGAGCCTTCAGTTGAGCGTTGTTGTCCACAAAGACAAACTGCAGCTCCATGGAGCGCCCCAGATCTAAAAAATATAAAACATCAGTATATCGCCAACAACGTCAAATAATTTACCTGATACTCGTGGATATACAATGCACAGCATAAATGAGTACACCCCCTCTGAACAAATACAAAATATGTATTTTCTTTATGATCACTAATACAATTCATGGAAAGATGGCAAAACTAAAATGTTTCAATAATATACGTATTAAAAACTAAGAAATATGTCATTAATTGCCATTAAAAAAGTAAATTAGCCAATTTTGCTTAAATTAAGGAATGTAGAAATGAGTACACCCTAGATTTAATTCAACAAATGTATAATATTCCAGCACTTAGTATGCCCTCCATAATTTTGAATATACTGCTCTGACCCTTCTTGACACGGAGTGTACAAGTTCATGACAAATTGTCACATCTGTCCTGTTTAACTCCTGGATGATGAGCTCCTTAAATGCCCTGATCTTTAATGGGGAGTGTTGCTCAACTCGTCTACAGAATCCCCCACAGGTGCTCAAGAGTGTTAAGACTGAGTGCAATACATGTCCACAGAAGGTTTTTCACCTTGGGAGAATGCATATCCTCATTGTCATGTTGAAAAAATGCCCAACAATGCAGGGAATGAGGAATGGGTAACATCTTCTGTTTCAAGTTTGTGTATTAAATTACACAGTGGTGTGGAAATTAATGACAGCATTGATAAAGCACAACTCCCTCACACCTTCAGCACTCATACATCCCTATATAAGAGCTTTACTTTACTGTGGGAACCAGGCACTTCTCACTGTACTCCTCCTCTAGCAACACCATAACATTTTGGATGCTGTTAGATCCAAAATGATTGATTTGGCCTCATGAGACTAGAGTATTGATTCCCAGAATCTATATTTTGTAAATATGGGCTTTGGAAATGGCTAACTGACTTTATTGTGCTTTGGATACAGCAGGTCGTTCCAGTGAGAACAACAACCATGCATGTCATTTCTGCAGACTGCATCTTTCTCTGTGAGATAAACAGTCAATCTTTTCATACCTCATCACTAAATGAAAGCTTAAAATGAAGGCCTGATTATTTCAGTGGCCTTGTCACAAGTCTAATGTTTTTGAATTCCTGTGTTACTTTTGCTGTATTTTCACACTTAAAACAATGATTTGGTAATCCTCTTGTACTCTTTTGTGCTAAGAAATAAGTCTCCTGACAGTTCTCTCCCAAGTTCCATTGTTGTCAGCATTAAGTTTGAGAATGATCCAGAGTGCTATATAACACTTTTAATTGTCAAGAAATTACTTCTCTTTAAATGTTTTGGTTCAACATACTTACCTGTTGATCAAACATTGTCTTAAACTTACACCAGAATTATTTTATTTCTTTTATTTAGTAACTTTTAGGAGGGTGTACTCATTTTTGCTACACAACATTTTATCACCTTGATAAGAAAATCTTATTTTCCTGAATAATTGTGACATGCTTCTTTGGTAATTGATTAAGCAGACTTGCTGGAACATTATATCTCTGAACAACCCTAACAAGTCTTCTAAGTAATTGAGTAATTTCTGACTTTCAGACGTTTCAGAGGGGGTGTACTCATTTACCGGTGCACTGTTTAGTCATAAAATAGCTGTGTATGAATAACAGAAAACCTTCCCCTCAACTGTTGCTCTCAAATATGCTAAAAATATTATTATAAAACGGACCTTGATTCTGATTGGTTGAGCCACATTCAAAGCCGTTTATACAGCACTTCATACTTACTATACTTTATACAGTATTGTTATTATTATAACCGTTTTATAAAAGCTGTGAAGCTGTGGTTTACAGTGAATTTAAGTGAACCCCGGCTTCACAGGGCTTATTGCTTTAATAACCTTTGGTCTGCTCCTCACACAGAGCATCATCAGAGGCTTCAGAGAACGTGTATGGACTATCTGGATTACATTTAGACTAATTAGACTATGGAAACTTTTGTTCAAAGACTTTTAAAAAGTTTTAAAAGATGTTATGCTCACCAACGATGCCTTTATTTGATCAAAAATACAGTAAAAACTGAAATATTATTACAATAACCCTTTTTATTTTAAAGGGTTAGTTCACCCAAAAAGGAAAATAATGTCATTAATTACTCACCCTCATGTCGTTCTACAGCAGTAAGACCTTCGTTCATCTTCAGAACACACATTAAGATATTTTTGATGAAATCCGATGACTCAGTGAAGCCTGTATTGAGAGCAAAGCCATTCAAACTCTCAAGGTCCATACAGGTACTAAAAACATATTTGAAACAGTTCATGTGAGTTCAGTGGTTCAATCTTAATATTATAAAGCGACAAGAATATTTTTGTGCACCAAAAAAACTAAAAGACTTTTCAACAATATCTATATGGGCTGATTTCAAAACACTGCTTCGGAGCTTTACGAATCGAATCAGAGCGCCAAAGTCACGTGATTTTAGCAGTTTAGCCGTTTGATAGGAGATCCGAATCTCTGATTCGAAACAAAAGATTCATAAAGCTCAGAAGCTTCATGAAGCAGTGTTTTGAAATCGGCCCATATAGATATCGTTGAAAAGTTGTTATTTTGTTTTTTTGGCGCACAAAAAGTATTCTTGTTGCTTTATAATATTAATATTGAACCACTGAACTCACATGAAGTGTTTTAAATATGTTTTTAGTACCTTTATTTATCTTGAGATTTATAATGGCTTTGCTCTCAATACAGGCTTCACTGAGCCATCAGATTTCATCAAAAATATCTTAATTTGTGTTCTGAAGATGAACGAAGGACTTACGGGTTTGGAACGACATGAGGGTGAGTAATAAATGACATTATTTTCATTTTTGGGTGAACTAACCCTTTAATATATTTTAAAATCTAATTTATTTCAGCAGCCATTACTTCAGTGTCACATGATCGTACAGAAATCATTCTAATATGCTGATTTGCTGCTCAAGAAACATTTCGTAATGTTTCTTGACGTTGTTATAGAATGTTGTTATTTGAAATAGAAATCTTTTGTAACATGTTTTTACTATCACGTTTGATAAATTTGCATTCTTGCTGAATCAAAGTATTCATTTCTTAAAAAAAAAAAACTTGAATGCACTGTTTTTATGGGTAAAAGCGTCTGCCAAATGCATAAATGTAAATGTCTTGATGACACGATCATATCTGCTCACCCAGCGGCAGTGATGTCAGGCAGTTGGCGGCCATGGAGAGCTCATTGAGGTCGGGCAGCAGACAGAGCTGGCGGGGAAGGCAGTGCAGCAGGTTGCGGTCTGCCGTCAGACACTGCAGGGACAGACACTGGTGCAGACGCTCTGGTAGAGTCCTCAGGAGGTTCATGGACACGTCCAGAGTCTCCAGCTCTCGGAGATCCCCCAGCTCTACCAACACAAGCCAATATACATTTCTGTTAAAGTCGGCATGAAACAGAAGATGAAACAATCTTTTCTTCCCTACTGTGACGTACATCAAAGTGAAACGGCTGCTGGGAAAGAAAAAAATATATATATATGATTGGATTGTTGGATGGTTGTGATTTGTCATGTGATTGACAGGTTGCCCCGCCCCTCGCAACAGTAATCACATCATCAGAAAAGAGATGTTGCTGCAAAAGGTAGGGCAAGTTGTTTTTATTAAAAGGGTTAGTTCACCTTCATAAAAATAAAAATAATGTCATTTATTACTCACCCTCATGTCGTTCCACACCCGTAAGACCTTCGTTCATCTTTAGAACACAAATTAAGATATTTTTGATTAAATCCGATGGCTCAGTGAGGTCTGCATTCACAGCAATGACATTTCCTCTCTCAAGATCCATAAATGTACTAAAAACATATTTTAATCAGTTCATGCGAGTTCAGTGGTTCTACCTTAATATTATAAAGCGACGGGAATACTTTTTGTGCACCAATATAGTGATGGGCCGATTTCAAAACGCTGAGTCATGAAGCTTCTGAGCTTTATGAATCTTTTGTTTCGAATCAGTGACTCGGATCTCCTATCAAATGGCTAAACTGCTGAAATCACGTGACTTTGGTGCTCCGAATCACTGATTCGATTCGTAAAGCTTTGAAGCAGTGTTTTGAAATCGGCCCATCACTATATTGTTGAAAAGTCGTTATTTTGGTTTTTTGGCGAACAAAAATATTCTTGTCGCTTTATAATATTAAGATAGAACTACTGAACTCACGTGAACTGATTTAAATATGTTTTTAGTGCCTTTATGGATCTTGAGGGAGGAAATGTCATTGCTGGCTATGCTGGCTATGCTGGCTATGCTGGCCACACTGGGGGCATTCGTGGCCTAATGGATAGAGAGTCGGACTTGTAACCCAAAGGTCATGGGTTCGAGTCTCAGGTCCGGCAGGGATTGTCGGTGAGGGGAGTGAATGTCCAGCGCTCTCCCCACCCTCAATACCACGACTGAGGTGAGACCCTTGAGCAAGGCACCGTACCCCCAACTGCTCCCCGGGCGCCGCAGCAATGGCTGCCCACTGCTCCGGGTGTGTGTTCACGGTGTGTGTGTTCACTGCTGTGTGTGTTCACTTGGATGGGTTAAATGCAGAGCACAAATTCCAAGTATGGGTCACCATACTTGGCCACATGTCACTTCACTTTCACTTTTCAGAACTCACTGAGCCATCGGATTTAATCAACAATATCTTAATTTGTGTTCTGAAGATGAACACATGATCATACGTTCTTACGGGTGTAGAACGACATGAGGATGAGTAATAAATGACATAATTTTTTAATTTTTGGGTGAACTAACCGTTTAAAGATTACGAGGAACATGAATTTAAGAACTAATTATGTGTAAATCAGGTAGTAGCAGGCTATTATAACCCTAGGTAGTGCCTTTATGTCTTCGACTGGGAAAAATACATTATGTGATATTGAAAATGAACCATAATTGTGTTACAATTAAATAAAAAAATCACACTTCTTTCCAACATGTGTGCAATGCTTGTCACTAGATAAAATATGCCAGAAACTGTTGTAACAATTCACTGTAAAACACTTCGTTTGGAACAATTCACATATGATAGAGCTTCAGATGAAACATTACCCAGTTAAAATGGAAAAGAGCAATAAAAACAACTGCGTGTTTTGAAGCAAAGCATTTAAAGAGAGTGTCAAAAAGCTTAGTCATTTTCCACAGTCTCTTTATAAAGTTTTACTTCTCAGAACCATTTAAGTGTCATGTTGAGCGCAGAAATCTCTTCATTAAATGAAGTTTAATAACTGCAATATGTACTGAAGTTTAAAAGCTTCTGGTGATGCAGTTTCCTCATACCCAGCTGGTGAGCGAAGACATGATTTGATGCAGTTAAAGCTGCTCAATTACACAAGAAAAGATGTTTCACGTTACAAATAATGTCCATGACTGATTAAAGGGGCTGTAGTAACTGTGCTGACATTCCTCTTTCGCATTCTTCTCAATTTTCTGCATTTAATTCCGCTCGAATCACTTCAAACAAAGACTTCATTCAACCTTTGAATATTTCAGGTTAGATGCAACACGCATGCTGCATGTATTTATCATTTGTATGTAATCCGAAATATTATTTTAATGCCGCACAGCACCGATAAAGCAATAAAACTAAATATACAGCAATCCATTTTTTTCTGTTATAAAATAATTATTCTATTATTAGAAATTTCTATGCATAGAGGAACTGATAATCACAATAATCAGTAGCAGCAGCTCAATCATTCTCAGTTTTTTTTAGAGAAATGCTCATAAATGTGCACGACGCACCTTGCGGGAGAAACTTCAGCTGATTGTTGGCCAATCGCAGGTGTCGTAATGAGCGCAGCTGACCAATCTCTGGGCAGATGATTTGAAGAGCGTTGTCACTCAGGTCCAGCGACTGCAGCTTCACAAGTTCGCCAATTGCTGGAACAACAACATAACGTATCATGCAATGCATAATGTATCTGATATCATAATATTGATGTATATAATTATAAAATTACCTTGAGGAATTATTGCAATATTGTTTGAGTGCAGGTATCTTAAGAAAAAAAGGTTGTGGGATTACATTTCATAATCTTGTTTTTTATCAGATGTAGTAAAAAATGTAACTCAAATAATTTTTAGCAAACTTTTGACTTTGCCCATCCAGGCATTTAGTGATGTTTTCTTACCCACCCATAAATAATAACTATGACTCAGGGACCTCTACTGGACAACAGTAATATTACAGCTGCACAACACCAAGTGACCATTGTTATAACAACATAAACAAAAATCAAAAGAGTATGAATAGATAGATAAATACTATATAAAGATATATACTCACATAAATAAACATATATAAAGATACTCACAATTCAATCAGGTTGGGAAGCTTCTGAGCCAGATTTTCTGGCTGACAGGAGGAAAACAGTATTAGGATAATATAGGCAAAATATATTTTCAATATTTCAATACAGGGCTGAATCAAAACAGAATGAGATCTTACAAGGGTTGTGAGGGAGTTTCTCTTCATGAAGAGACGCTCCAGGAACTGCATCCCTTCATCCCTGAGGAGCTCCACAGGGAAATTGTTGAGGTTTCTGTAGTTCAGGAAAAGATTTTTGTGTCGCTCTTGTTTGGCTATAAAAATTGCTGCATGGAGGTCAGAGGCCATGGCTGTGAGAACCGTCTTTGGTTGAGAGAGTTTCTCCCTCTTTCAACTTCTACTTTTCCATTCTTGGGGAAAAAAAAGAAAAAAAGATGATAGATAGATATACAATATATAATATCTTTATATTGATTTTAATGGACTAAAGGTAATGTACAGGATTTGCTAGAAAAAAAACACAGACAGTAAAACATGAACTGATGTTTATTAGTAGTATAAAAGCATTAAGTAATGTCAAATACCAAATAACGTTATACTAACAGTATGAACCAAGAAGAGCTCAGATACTGATGTTGTGCTGTGCTGTCAGTCAGTCTGATAATAACACGAGTCCCTGCAGAAATCTAATCATTACTGCTTGCCAGATCTTAGACATGCGCAATACACAACAAAACGAATATTATCATTAATGAATTGCAACTTACATTACATCCCTGCAGTCTATGACATGTGGAACGTTCTGTGTTGAAAACCTCTGGAGTTGTCTGTGTACCAAACTGGACTTCCGTCTGAGAGCAAACGCGTCACTGGATACAGACAGAGAGCATCATGGGTAATGTAGTTTTCTTTTCGTCTAAGTCGATAGAGACACAT
>RJVU01053643.1:7813092-7830323 GCA_003731715.1 Anabarilius grahami | reverse complement strand
AATATAAATAATAATAAATAAAATATGCCAAACTACTTAATTTACATTTGATTTGAGTCATTTTTATTGATGCTTACAAAAAAACAAGTACTAAAGTTTGTTTTAAAATATTACTGAAATACTGTTTTGAAAGACTTGCAAGCACTTGACATTTTTGAGTCAATAAATAAAATTTGTTGGAGATTTTATAAAAGCTTGCTTAAACATGTGACACTGATTGGGTGATTAAAATTCAACAGTCACCTCTGTCCCAAGACGATACTGAATCTCATACAGGAGGATCAGGCCGTTGGGTTTATGCGGTTCAGGCCACTTCAGGAACACCGAATCCTCCAGACCTTCCCAGGTCACTGGAGCAGGAATGTCATCGGCTCTTTCTACAAGAAAATGAAGAAACCGTAAGGTTTGACATTGATATTTTATAGTGCTTCACTGCGATTCCAAGTTCATGTCCTGATCTTACCAGCTGGTTTGGTGCGGGAAAAGACAAAGGCGGCCGCGCTGCAGTGCCGAACCTCTTCATTGCAGGCGTGCACGTCGATGCGGTAAACGGTAAAGGGCTGCAGGCCACTGATGTCAGCAGTTCGCTCCTTCACCTTCCTCTCTAGAAAGGAAAATTCCCGTCTAGGCGGCTGATCATCTGAGAAGTTTCCCTCCGTCATGTTCCAGTTTCCCGGCAGCAGAGCATGGATGGAAGTTGCATTGGCCACGCCAAACAGATCTCGCCGCCGCCTGTCAGGAGGTCTGGAACGAGAGACATGAGATTTATTGGAGCAAACATTGAACAACTTCAAGCGCAGCTTCTGGTGTTAAAGAAACTGATTAATTTTTTTAACTTTTATAGGAATGTTCTTTTTATTAAAAAAGCTTCTGTACAATTGACCTCTGTTAACACAAAGTAATTTTGACATGCCCTAGGTTGTAAAACTGCTTTTACAGTTATCCACTTAATATGGAAGATGAATGGGTCAGTTAAAGCACTTTTTTTTTATTATTATTAGGGGTTCAAACCCTATTGTAATTGTAAGAATTTCCAAGGATCAGCATTCTCCCCTAAAAGCGACCAAACCTTAAGTCGTGGAGACGTACAACATCACCAAGGCTCGCCCCAATCAGCCTGACGGGGGCACTACAGCGGTCAAAAGTACGTAATGGCTCCTGTTCTGATTGTCAATAATTATAAAAAAAAAAATTCTAAATTTCGATTCACGTCCATGGCGGGACGCCAAAACATTCAAAGTGGGCGTGGCCACTTTTACTAAAACAGCTATCCCTGTTGAATGGAATGAGATCATTTCACCAAACTCGGTACACCTATGTATGGGCTTGGTCTGTGGTCACGTGAAAAAGGACGTGGCCACATGGTGGCGCTATAAAGTAAAAAAAAACAAAAAAACAAAACAAACATGAAAATGGCTATAGCTACACAACAGTCAGTCAGACTGACTTGAAAATTGGCATGTGATGTCTATGTCCAAGGTGGCAAGACTGCCTTTGAGGACATTTGCGTATCTTGAAAAACGCAGCCGGTTGCAGCCAATGAATTTGGCTGTCAGACAAGGTTACGCTGTAAATGGTCCTGATCTAGGTGGTTACAGGTTTGCTAAATAAAACATATAAAGCATATAAAACGCATGTGCTTAAAGGCCTTGAACCCCGATAATTTCTGACTGCAGCTATTTATAATAATTATTATTATGACTAAAATGCTTTTAATTGACATTCACTTTTTATATTATTTCATATACAATAAAATGTGCTATTTAAGCTGTAAAGTTGTCCAAATCCATCTTTTAGGCGGACAAAATTCTAGTAACATGTCCACAAAAGAAATGTTTACGTTTTGTGGTTATACTTCTGAAACATTAATCCCAGTGTAATGACTTTCACCACAGACTTCCATTGTAAGTGCATTTATATGTAAAGTCTCTGTATGTATACGTGTTCATTTTTTTGTTTTGCAAACTGACAAACAAGTCAATATTATTTATGCATTTATTTAATTAACATTATAATTTGTCTACCTTAAATTTCTATCATATAAAAATACATTTCTAACACAGATAAACTATACAGAGCCGAGGAAAAAAAACACAAAGTTAACTTAAACACAAAAAAATACATGGTATAAAAAGCCATTTCCATTTATACATAATCAACACTTAGAATTAATATTGGTTTGAATAATTTTTCAGGATCCTTACATTATAAATGCCTTTTCTGGTCAACATATGATTAGAACTACGTTGGGAAATGGTTAATGAACCTACAATAAAACAATGGCTGCATAAATAAGTTGATTAGCAGATTACTAGTAGATTAAGTTCATTTTCAGTGCTTGAAACTTCAAGAGATGCTTTTTCTCAATATTGGGGGGACCATTTTTAACCCCATTTGTGAATGTGTGGGGTAACAACCACATCGCTATTCTCCTATGAGAGCAAGTTACTCGCCCATGCCAAAGCAATCACGTTTTCTGTCCTCAGATGATCTGGCAATGACTCCATCTATCCCCTCTGAAATCCTCTCTCTCTCTCTCTCACACACACACACACACACACACAGCTGGTCTCCATTCCGCGGCCTGCTAACACTTACACACTGGAGCAGTTTGTCACTCAACTCCCTACAAGCTGCAAGTCCTTCCTCTGCCTGCTAGAAACACACATCCTTCCACCACAGATGGGTTGAGTTTGACTGAGACGTGATATGAAGCTATACATCTCTGTCTGTATCTGATGCACACTGGATATTCTGGCTCAAGCACAGTCTTGTTTAATCGCTGGCTATGTTCAGAACGAAATACAACAAACTGATTTCAACATTGATAAGAAATCATCAAATCATCATATTAGAATGATTTCTGAAGGATCATGTGACACTGAAGACTGGAATAATAATGCTGAAAATTACATGAATAAATTACATTTTAACATATATTCAAATAAAAAAGTTACTTTAAATTGTAATAATATTTCACAATTTTACAGCTTCTACTATATTTTTGAACAAATAAATACAGCCTTGGTGAGCATAAAGATATTAAAATGAACAACTCCAAACTTTTGAACGGTACTATACATATTAGCATATAAGGTGCATACACTGCATACTATTTTAACTATTTTTTCCCTGAGGTTCACTTATAGGGTTAGTCAAGGTTTCTGCATCAAAAGCAGCAATCATTTCGTTTTTTGCAAAGTCGACATTCTCCTTCCAAAGAGTAAAGCATGCATTGTAGCGTACAGTACATGTTCATAGTCAGTCCATGCTGAAATGTGCCGCTCAAACTGTTATTAGTAGCAGTATGTGATCATGCGTATAAAAATAGCCTGTTGTCTTCACGTTTGAAATAAAGGAAATGTTACACTGAAAAGAAAAACTGTTGTCGCATGATGCAACTCCCTTCCATGTTTAATGAACAAAACATTTAAATGATATGGACCATTCAAATATTTGTGTCACTACAATTGTATTTATTATTCTTATGAAAGAAGTCTCTTCTGCTCACCAAGGCTGCATTTATCTGATCAAACATACAGTAATATTGTTAAATATTATTAGAATTTAAAATAACAGTTTTGTATTTGAAAATCTTCAGTGTCACATGATCCTTCAGAAATCATTCTAATATGCTGATTTGCTGCTCAAGAAAGTTCAAAGAAAAGCATTTATTAGAAAAAAAGCAAATATTTTATATAATTTTACAAAAAATACTGTCACCTACTGATGAATTTAATGCATCCTTGATGAATAAAATAATTTCTTAAAAAAAAGAAAAAAAAAACCACGGTAGTTTGGAATGGATATTATGGGAAAAGTGGTTAGAAATCAGCTAAAATCTAGTAAAAGCAAAATAATAAAAATATTAAAAAATATAAAATCCAAACTATTCAAATAATTGGTATCAAATAAAACCCCTAAACCTTAATATGACCACACACCTTTTTAGTAAGCACCATTAAAAATAGTACAATTAGTATGCTAGTTAGTATGCCATTCTGAACATTTCCCTTCTCTAAACCAGTGACTTTCCCTCTTAATCTCTGTCCTTCTGTTCCCACATGGCCCTGAAACAGCTCTTTCATTCTCTCACAATCTTCTTTCTCTAGCTCCCTCCGTGCAGAGCAGCATTCATTGATCTGTGCGCTCTCCGGCTGGAGGGGAACTTCCCTTTATTTCATTGGTATTCCAGATGGAATTACTGTGCATTTCCTGGCAGCCGAGCGGTTTGAGGGGGGAACGGCAACTGAATGGATATGATTTCCTCCCCTTCCTCTCGCTCTCTCCAAATCCTGAACTTCGAGGGAACTCGAGGCACTTCCCTCAATATCTCGGTTTTCAATAAAAACAGGTTGTGCTGGCCTGGGTACAGACATACTTCTCAGCTGCCTGACATAGTTCTGGCACCATTGCTTTCGTCGACAGCCAAGCAATGACAAACACGCAGAGGAAAAAAGCGGATCAGACAGAGCAGGATAATCCAGCCCCGAATCATGCAGGCCAGGGTGGAGAATCGATGGCATTTTGATGTCCTGCATTGCCTGAAACTTGAATTAACAGATACATTGATTTCAATACGAGTCTGCTCAGGTATACAGCGAGTGATTTTGGCACGCTCGGCAGGACACATGCGCCACCCTGCCCGATGATGGATGATAATAGGGTACAGATGTCGGCCCTCATTTTACCACAGAACGCTTAATGTGTTACACCTTTGAGATCAGAGAGAAAACGAGGCTTACGTAGCCATTTACATTTGCTTTGCATGGTCTCCCGCGTTATTTGGATCCAGACCCAAGAGCCCGTACCACACAATTACCAACACCAGGGCTGGAGGGAAACGATTACTGAGGGAACGCTGAAAATGTTCCAAAACAACCTCTCAGACGAGAAACAAAGAGCCGTTACAAATGCTAACATCCAGAGACATCAACAGCCCCTTTCAATCTTCATCTCTGAGATCACAAAAGGTTAACATGGATTTATTTTCTATTAGAGGTTTTAATTTGAAGTTTAATGGATGTTTTGTACTGGCTGATTCATCAAAACTTGGATGGGGATGAGCTCACATGTTCTTCGAAGCTTAAACTCTGACATTAACTTTAAAGTTCTTGCCAATTTAAGTAATAGTTCATCTTTATGCAAATCAGTAGCGTGTGAAATACAAAAAGAGACTCTTCACAGAGTCCTTTTCTGTTAAAATACCATTTATAGCTAAATAAAAGCACCATAAAAGAAGTATTTTTTGGTCAGTAAGACTTTTTTGTAATGAATACTTCTATTCAGGAAGGACATATTGAATTGATCAAAAGTGACATTTACTGATACGGTAATAACAATAAGTTGGAAATTCTGGCTGATAATCAGTAATATGAAAACTCAAATGAAAATTAGTGCTGAAGTGTATTACAAAATTTTATAATAATGATTTGAAATTGTTAAAATAACTATAAAAATTGCTGCGAGCAGCAATTATCGGGGTTCAAGCACTTTAAGGCCTTTAAGCACATGCGTAAAAAGATCGTAGTTGGAAAAGACCAATTACAGCCAATACAGGCAATTTACTAAGAAAAAATATATGGTTTTTAAAGGTTTTTGGACAGCTATAGCATCACCTAGTGCCTGATCACCACCATTTTTTTTTAGGTGTGCCCATAAAAATGTCTCATTTCGTTTTGAAATTATAGACACATATATATGAGAGCATGAAAAATGACCCATGAGCAACTTTGATTGGATTTTTTTGCCACTTCCCATCAAAATTTTGACATTTGGCCATAAACATTTAGTTAATGAGCTATGGTTCCTTATGGTTCTGTATCCCGTACAGTGGTTTTGTCTCGATCGGACTAACTTTTTTGAAGATATTGGCAAAAGTTTTTAAATCACAACGTCGCACAAACCATATGCGAAACCTAGCATGTTTGGTATCATTGGACTTGGCAAGGATTCAACAGTCTAAAGGCCAATACTTCTATATACTAAGGTATACTTCAAACAAAGTTATTTTTCGTTCTTCGTTTAGGGGTAAAACGAAGTTCGAAATGCGTGACCAGCGATACACTGCAAACGAACATCTGACGCCGCCCACAATGCTGAGAGCGACGTTTAGATGAATATGTAAATATGTGCTGTACACTTTCTTCTCAGTAACAAAATAAACACAACAAAAATGAGAAAACAGCAAGATTTTTTTATAGAAAGCATAAAAAATGTGTCTGATCATAACAACATGTATGTTAGCACGAGATCTGCAAATTAGCACTCCAGTCACGTCACGTCTTCTTATAGCACTTTATTCAATAGATTGCTTAAAATCAAGCAGCTTTACAGTATCAAACATGAAAAACAGTGTCAGTGCCTCATTTTATCAGAAGCACAACTTCATTTTGTACCATAAAGCGGCTATGCAGTGTGTTCATGTTTTCACCCGAGGAGCTCTTACCTCGACGAACTCAAACACACGAAATGAGTCAAAGATGCGTCCCACGCGAGTGAAGGCGGAGCCTCAACGCACACCTCCTATTACGTTATCGTCACGGACCAATGGCAGTACGAAGGTGTTTTGCAGCTGGAGCAAACTTTTCCTGAAAGTTTGCTTTGGCATGCCGTTTCGAACTTCCAAAAAGAACACAAAACGAACTTCATTTTGACCTGATTTTGTTCGAAATGACGTCACATCAGTTCGTTCTTCGATTTCGTTTGAAGTATACCGAGGCCTTAAGCAGGTGACACCAAATCACACCAAATGTTATAATCATTAGAAAATTTAATTTTACCACTAGGTGGCGCTGGCTCGGAACTTCTCAGGCTCCTTCAGGGCATCGTGGCGATGACCCATACCGAGTTTTGCTCCGATCGGCCTCCGTTAACCTTGTCTTATAGATGCTCAAAATTCATTTCCCAATGGCAGCCATGTTTTTTGAGATACACCAACATCCTCATAGACCATTATGGCTCCTTGGATCAAGACAATGCATGCCAATTTTCAAGTCAATCGGATTAACGGTTGCATGGTTAGCGCCACCAAGTGTCCAATCGCTGTGAATTTTTTACTGTGACTAAAGATTAAGCCCATTCACATGTACCAAGTTTGGTGAAAATATCTCATTTCATTCAAGAGTTATAACCATTTTAGTAGTGGTTCCACCCACTTCATATGTTTTGGCACCCCTTAGTGACAGTGAATCAAAATTTGAACTTTTTAACTAGCTGATCGGAGACCTATCATCTGGCCATGTTTCAAGTCTCTAGGCCTTACGGTTTGTTCTGCACGATCAGTTTTACGGCGGAAGAAAAATAATAAAACAAACATACAATTACAATAGGGTTTTAGCACTATGTGCTTGAACCCCTAATAAAGTACAAATATAATTTTTTTTTTAAATTAGATATTCTTAGATTTCTCTTTCTTTATTTTTTGTACATCATTAATATTTTTTAATGACAACAAAATAAAAAAAAGTGATGTGAGATGAAAACGGATGTAATAATATTTCACAATATCACTGTTTTTACTATATTTTTGATCACATAAATGCAGCCTTGGTGAACATGAGAGACGTCTTTCAAAAACATTTATAGTGCTATTTTTGAAGAAAGTAACAATTATATTTGTGATCAAACTCCTGAGTTTACCTGGGGGTGAATATGGCATTATGAAGGAAATTCTCAAAGGCTTTGCGGTAGTAGATATCGTCCTCGATTTGCTTCAGATCCTTCTCTGTTTTAGGGCATGGACAACAGGGGACTTTTTCCCGCCCCCCTGTTTCAGGATTGGTGGGTTTGATGTCTTCGGTTTCTGTCAAACCCGTGGCTGAAATCCTGATGGGGATCTTCAGTTCTGTCAGGAAACAACATAAACATGGTTACATTTTTTCTCTAGTGATCTGATATTATTTCAATGTGCTCAAAATGTAAATTCTGAAAGCGCCACAGAAAAGCAAGAAAGAAAACAAATTAAATTGAAGTATGAGTAATAGTAGGCTTAAAGAGCAGCACTAATAATATACAGACAGAGTTGAAAGGTTTGAATATGCTGCACATTATTTTATTATGGAAAAGCTTTATGCATTTTGAAGAGTTTTCAAATAGAATTTGATCTAGTTCCCTTAGATGCACAGACACTGGATGCTTCAGATGTTCTCAATAATATGGTTATCTGTTTCATGGTTAAAAGTCTGAATCGCTGTTGGGGAAAATGGTGCTTGGTTTGAGGGTGTAATTTAGACCAGACCTTTGGAGCAGTAGTTGTGCTGGTAGAGCTCATGGTCCTCGCCTTGCTGCTTCCAGCGGAGCAGGTAGTAGGTGTTGTTTCCATTGGGGGCCACAGGTGGAGACCACCGCACCACCAGCTTTGATGAAGAATTAGAGTACGCACGAATGTCTACAGGCATTGAGGGTGCTGGAAAAGAAGAAAAAACATTTAGCAAACAAATATCTACTTCAGAGTAAATCGCTTTGGTGCAACCTATGGAAAATCATGAATCATCCCTTCTGGGGGTTGAGCCTACAACCAGAGCTTCACATTAACACCTGCCAAATGTGTACATATTTTATATAATATATACATTTTACAATTGTAGTCTTTTAAAAAGGGATCTGAAATAATAAACTAAGTGCAATGTAGTGTTGTCAAAGATATCAATATGTATTTTTCAAAACATCAAATCTGAAATGCTTCCAATACTCATTTTCTGCAGAATAGATACACGATACCAGCTGCTCTTTCTCTCTCTCTCATCTTGCAAAGAGTGAGTTGACACACAAACCCTCCTCCCCTCACTCACTCGTTTCATTTGCTCCAGATGAATATTGTTGGTGTTACAGGGCTTGAATTTTGGCGTGGGATTGTGCTTATTGCACATTATGCAATAAGCACAATAAGTCCGACTCTCTATCCATTAGGCCAGGGCAGTCGTGGCCTAATGGATAGAGAGTCGGACTTGTAACCCAAAGGTCATGGGTTCGAGTCTCAGGTCCGGCAGGGATTGTCGGTGAGGTGAGTGAATGTCCAGCGCTCTCCCCACCCTCAATACCACGACTGAGGTGAGACCCTTGAGCAAGGCACCGTACCCCCAACTGCTCCCCGGGCGCCGCAGCAATGGCTGCCCACTGCTCCGGGTGTGTGTTCACGGTGTGTGTGTTCACTGCTGTGTGTGTGCACTTGGATGGGTTAAATGCAGAGCACAAATTCCGAGTATGGGTCACCATACTTGGCCACGTCACTTCACTTTCACTTTCAATTATACTCATTCATGCAGATTTTGTGCTCAAACCCAAAGTGCGCCACATAAAGCCACCTCTCAGTGCTAAAATGGGTTCTTTTTCGCTGCTTATTGTGCTTAAACAGTCAAATACACACAAAATAATGTCAAATGCTGGTCTTGTCAAGTATTCACGTAAACACAGTCAGTTATGATTTAAGTGAACGTAAACAGTTGAGAAAGAAAACGCATGTGTAACAGTATAATGGATCCGTGCGTCAGGTCTTAAAGTGACAGCAGCCTAATATATCTGCTGCCAAATTATGAGATAATACTAAAAATATCTATATGGCAGTTTTCCCCCATGGTATCGATGTCAAATTTTTGGACAGTGAAAATGCTGAGTGGCTAGTAACTTTGGAAAACCGCTAGCCAAAGTGACTGGTGAGCAAAAAAAGTTATTTATTTGATCAAAAATACAGTAAAAACAGAAATATTGTTAAATATTTTTACAGTTTAAAATCACTGTTATTTATTTCTGTGATCAAAGCTGAATTTTCAGCATCATTACTCCAGTCTTTAGTGTCACATGATCCTTTAGAAATCATTCTAATAGGCTGATTTGCTCAAAAAGCATTTCTAATTATTATCATTGTTGAAAATATATATATATATTTGCCCATTTTTACCCATTCCTAAAAGAAACTTGCTGATACAAAAAGAGAAACAACACTAAGAAGAATGCTGGTCACGCAAAGTCATCCCATAGATAAACTTAATTAATCAGGTAATAAATCCTTTTTTTATGGATGTTTTGATATTTTAACAGAAAATGACTTCTGTGGAAAAAACTAATTCAATCTAGTTCATTACCTGATGGTCTGGTCCGAATATACACCACTTCACTCTTCGCCCCAAAATGCTGTCTGTCCTTGTCCCTGTCCCTGTCCTCCACAAGTAACGTTACAGCTTTCACAAAGATGGCATACTGAGTCCAGGGCTTCAGCATGGACAGCTTAACACCAGGATTTTGGGCTTGTTCTTCCGGTAAGTCCACGTCAACCATGTTCCAGCTGTCCGATCCGCAACCATCCTGACCATCAAACTCTGTAAGGTTCTGGAAAGGCCTAAGAGAGAACATAACGGCTATTTACAAAGCTGCTAAAGGCTGCCTAAAATATTTGAATAAAAAGCAACACTTACGCTTCTTTGTAGTATACAATAAAACTGACGAGGTCTCTGGAATCGTGTGGTCGATAAAGTTCCCACATCAACTCGATTCTATTACTCCTCGTGCTATTCGATATGAACTTAAGGGTTTTACTCCCACCTAAGAAAAAAAAGAATTTACACATATAAAAACTGAAACATTAATATGTATATAGAGTTTAAATTAATTTAAAACTGTATCAGAACAAATAATAGTTACAGCTTGCACGGTCTCCATTGTTGCGGAAATCTCCTTCCAAAAACTTCTCCTCAATTCCTGTTATCTCCCACATTTTGCGGATCTCGGACATGCAGAGTTTGGGGTTCTGGCGGAAGTACAATTTTCCATCATGTATTGTGAGATTGTGCTGGGACCAGTCCCACAGAATTTGTAGATGCTGGTTATCCAAGGCAGTAAAGGCATACAAGCTGAAGACAACATAACAATAACAAAGAATAAGTGACAAAAACAGATAAAACAATCAAACATGCTTCATCTAGAGACAAATTATAATATACAGTAGGCTACCTACACACTGCACAGTTTTGGGAGTGCAGGACATTTAAAATGCAGGACTTGTTGTGCGTATCCAAAACTCAACGGACATATAGTGACAATCATAGCTACACTTTTTATCATGCAGGAATAACAAGAAAAATAGTTTTAGTTATTTTCAACAAAATATTATCATCTGAAAAGAGAGATGCTAAATTAAGTTTCCACAACTTTTTTGTTTTACCAATGCATTTCCATGAAATTTCCATGATCTTCCAAGACATTCTAAGTTATTGCTCAGCTATAAAATGTTTCATAGGCTAGAAATTGCTTTGTGTAAATTCAATCTCCATTAAACTATTTTTATTATTATTATTATTATTTCAAAAGTCATCATTTAACTCAAGTTGTTTCAAACCAGATTTTTAATATGGGGTGAACTATCCCTTTAAGAATTAAAAATATATATTTTTTTTAGATAGACTGTACTTGCACAAAGCCATTTCTAGTCAATTAATTTGAAGTACTTCTTTAATGCAAAACTGCTAAAAAAATCACAGCCAATCAGAAGATATATAGTAATATAGTGTTTAATGGATAGTTATGATGATGGTCAGATAGGTGGCCAATGAGATTGTATGGTAGGTGGGGCTACTCAGTGCAACACCACATCATCATTTTAGAGTTTAGAATTTGATTTTGTACTCTGTTTTTACTGGTTATGTTATTAAACCTTTGACAATTAACAATGAAAGCAGGAGTTAGGTGTTGTTGGTTATAAGGGTGTATGAATCTATGAAATTCCATACGGAATTAACGTCAGACTTTTCCTTGAACTGAATGGATCCTGTGCGTCATAGAAGAAATGTCTAATTTAATTCAATGCCTGTTTGTTTACTGTTATCCCATTTTCAAGACACATCAAAACATGCCTCTGTCAGTTCTGTCAGTTCCTCACGAAGCAAAATGCCGTATCATACCGGTAATAAAAGACAAAATCATTTTAGGTAACACTTTTTTTTTTCTTTCTTTTTTTTTACAGTGCCCTTGTTACATATGTTACATGTAGTTACTATAGTAATTACTATAAATTGTGCAACATTACACACAACTAACCCTAAACCAAACCCTAACCTTTACCCTACAGCAAGTACATGTATTTAATAATTATTACTCAGTACTTAAATGTATAATTACAATGTAACAAGGACACTAAAATGAAGTGTAACCTCATTTTAAATAGAGTGTACTTAGGTAAAGCTATTTCTAGCCTATGAAATATTTTAAAGCCAAGCACTAGAAACGTATTACATTTTATAGAACCTGAAAAAAAATTGTTACACTTTATTTTAAGGTGGCATAGTTACATTGTACTTACTCAAATAAGTACTGAGTAATATTAATTACCTACATGTACTTACTATAGAGTTATGGTAAGGGTTTGCTTTAGGGTTATTACTTGTAATTATGCATTATTTACTGTTATTACTATAGTAAGTACATGAGGTAACATGTAACTACGCCACCTTAAAATAAAGTGTTAACAAAAAAAACAAAAAAAATTACTAAAGAAGTTTAGATTATTTCATGGCTTTTCCAGTACTATAAATCATAATTTCCAAATTCCCTTTTATGTTTTCAGCTTTTTCATGATTGTGGGAACACTGTCCTATGAAACAGTGTATGTTCTCTGAACTGTAACGTATAGTTTATCCATTGACCACAAGGCTGGTGAAAGAAACTTCAGTGGTGAGAGACAAAATGGTGTTGAGAATTGTGAATTATTAGTCAATACACATACCTCCATCTTTTCATTAACAACTAGTCTGGTTATGTAGATTTAAAGAAAATGTAGATATCACTACCTGAAACTTTGAGGAGTGAATTCAGATGAATTCACTCCCACAAATACCCGAACTCTGTGTGTATGTAGCTGCAGGACATTGTGGCCATTACTTCACAGGACATATATGCTGATGATTCACCAAAATTGATGTAAATGATCATAAAAGATAAACAGCTTCACTAAAAGCAAGCACTTCATCTGCATTAAAAGCAAGTGTTTCTCTTGACCCTACAGCACACCTGAAAGCTTTAGTCTGATGTCTTGTCTCTGATACTCTTATATTTATTATCTTACAGACACTGTCAAGTCAATATAACACAAATGCTCTATTTACTGTATTTATCAAACGGTATATTACAGTTCTGACGTTTGTTTGATGATTCATGTTAAATGGAATGTTAACGGAACAGACTTATAAATGTTAAATATGTGGATGGAGGGCTTGTTTGTTTATATTTGTCTCTAAAAGCGCTCCCAGAGCTCAATTTAGTCTTTCGTAACAACATGGCATAGAGAGGCATGTTTTGATGTGTCTTGAAAATGGGATAACAGTAAACAAACAGGCATTGAATTAAATTAGACATTTCTTCTATGACGCACAGGATCCATTCAGTTCAAGGAAAAGTCTGACGTTAATTCCGTATGGAATTTCATAGATTCATACACCCTTATAACCAACAACACCTAACTCCTGCTTTCATTGTTAATTGTCAAAGGTTTAATAACATAACCAGTAAAAACAGAGTACAAAATCAAATTCTAAACTCTAAAATGATGATGTGGTGTTGCACTGAGTAGCCCCACCTACCATACAATCTCATTGGCCACCTATCTGACCATCATCATAACTATCCATTAAACACTATATTACTATATATCTTCTGATTGGCTGTGATTTTTGAGCAGTTTTGCATTAAAGAAGTACTTCACCGCTGGCAAAATGGGCTTTACAAAAAACTTGGCTGCCTATATAGTAAAACATTTTAATTGTTGCTACCTGACAAGAGAAAACAGAGAAAAAAGGCTTTTGTCTTCCCTTTTGCCAAATCGGTCAGAAAACTTCAACACATGTTGCTGTCCGTGGCCACTCCCAACAGTCTGCTATGTATACGCTTGACCAGAGTCAAATACTGCCTTGCTTTAGTAGGAAATACTTCTTAGCAAACTTTTAGTCTCAACCGTGTTGACTTAATTGTTCCCGGGTAAATGTTTAGTGGGAGTGGGTTAGTTTCAGTTTCAAGTGAAGGATACAGCGCATTGCAGACAGTGGCTAAAGGCTGCAAAGAAACGTAAATATGGAGAGAACACCGCAAAGGAAAATCTGAAAAACCTGCGTGTTTGTAGTCAACGTTTAAAAAAAAAATTGGATGACCACAAACACTGTTTAAGGCCAAATGGAGGAGGAAAATGAAAGAAACTGCCGTTCTGTCAGTTCCTCACGAAGCAAAATGCCGTATCATACCGGTAATAAAAGCTGTTGCCATAGTGTTCCATTTTTTTTACCATAATGCTGTTTAAAGAGTAGACATAGTTCGATACAATTTTCAGTGATAAACCTACTCTGACTATAACTTCTGTTAATAACCCTCTGTCGATCCGACTGTCCGTGGACGAGGATAGAAAAATGCGGAAGTATAATCTGTAGTTTTAACGAAAGCCCTGGAACTGTCAAAAGTCTGCCGGATGATGCAAAACGTGGACTTTTGTTGACAAATAAACATGAAATTCTCAATCCAGGTAACACGGACAGTGAGTAAACATTGTTCATTTACATCAGGGATGGGCAACTGGCAGCCCACGGGCCAGATATGGCCCGCAATATCTTTAAATACGGCCCGCTGAACCGTATTATACTCTGATCAATTTTAATACATTTGCAAAATGAGTCAAATTTTAATTTCACTGAGGAATAATTTATCATAATTTGTCAACGATATTTTTTCACGGACGAAAGCGAGACGATGACTAAATAAAAACAGTTTTGAGTGACTAAAACTACGATAAAAATCTGCTCTTCCCAAATCATCCCTCAAATCATTTGTCTCGTTTTTATTCGTTAACGAAAATTATTTGAGGGATGATTTGGGAAGATATCCAGTCAGAACCGCTGTCCTGTGTGGAATATGCGCACATTTGAAGTGTAACGTGCTGATCTAACCGTGGGAAAACGCAGTGCTGTTGCGCGCTCAACAGGCTCGCCCAGCAGATCAATGAATAGCGCACATTTATGCCAAGAAATTGCAATGAACAATGAAAGCAGAAAAACAAAAAATCAAATCAAACTTTTTAACAAAAAATATAATAGTATGTCAATGATTGACACTCATTAAGTGTGTCAAGTACTGAATTGAGCTCTCCTCCGTGTCTTTTTCCACTTGAAAGGTCAAAAACCATCCGTTTTGGCAAGTAAAGTACAGTTGGTTGTCTTAGCTGAACATAAACAGTTTGGAGAATATCAGATGTATATCAGTGTACTGATCTGTGTATTGTTAGAGATATGCTTACTTGATGCATTACAATTTAACTAAACCCTTTAGATTTTAGTCGACTAAATCTACAGTAGATTCAAATCTTATGATATTTAGTCAACTAAACCTAGACTAAAACTAAAATTTCTGATTACTAAAATATGACAAACTAAATGGCATTTTAGTCAAAAGACTGACTAAAACTAAATTAAAAATTGCAGTCAAAATGAACACTGCTAGTTCTTTCTGATAACCGCAGTAATTACAGAGTGAGCATATTAGTATTCACACACTAATGTGAACGTTCACCAAAATGAGCAAAAAGAAAAGAAAAATTTTGAAAATTGTTCAGCGAGAGAGGCCACAAGTTTCTTATTGAGACAAGTCTTTTTGATTGTGGGGATGTTGTCTGAACTGAGCGGTAAATGCATGTGTTTGGGGGTGGAAATGTATGGAGTATGGAAATGTATGCACTGAATTGTTATATTGTTATATATTTAGTTATTGTTTAAAATAATATTGTATTATTTTTATTCATAGTAATATGTGAATTTTGGTAATACCATTTGGAAAAACTATTTTTGAAGCACTTTTTAAAAGTTCTTTGAGGGTGGGTTCAGAATGTTCTGTAGGGAAAAAAGGATTGACAAAAATGTAAATTTAGTTTGTTGCAACTTTACAAGCAATACAAATTATATGTTTACATTTGCTTGTCAATTGACAATAAAGTTGCCATTTGAATTGGAATAATTGCACAAGTTTTATAGTTAATAAAATCTGTAAAAACGCATTGCACTAATTGTACTCTGATTTCCCTTAAAAAGAAAATTGAATAGAACAGTGTGAGTCATGATTAGTAATCTGACTCCTCCTTATAAAGGAGAAAAATGGCCCTCGTCATCATCAAAGTTGCCCATCCCTGATTTACATATACTACAGACATTCAAAGTGGGTTGAAAATCGTCGAAGTTACACTTTAAGTGTGGACAGACAAACCCTGTTAGGACATGGTGCAAAGAGTAAAATTCACATCTTACTCGTCCCAGAGTTCATCTCCATGGATGTGTCTCAGGCTCTTGAGGAAGGAAAGAGAGCTCAGGGTGTGCGATGAACGGATCTTAATGTATCCTGTCACTGTCTTGATGAGTCCCAGGAAGTTCTCCAACTCCGAAGCTATGTTAGCTAGAGAGATGGAAAAGAGTGTCAGTGAGCAGTGAACTGCATCAGTCTTACAGAAGCTGCTGTGCTGCAGGTACTCACTGCCACGGCGGATGTTGATATGCAGGTTGCCTTTGATAACGGTGCAGCCCTTGAGGGACTGAGCCGCGTCCACTGAGTCAATGACCTTTTCATCACAGATCTTGTCACATAGGCCATCACAGGCAGTGCAGAACATGCTGCCAGACACACAGGGACAAAAGGATGATCAGAAAGTGTCACCACAAAACCAACCCGGATAACCAAATATCTCACTTTCACGTTATCATATGACCTTCAGTTCAGTGAAAGCTGTGGTTTTTCGCTATTTCCGACAAAAGAACATCATTGGTTTGTTCTGAGTTAATCAGAACTGGGATTTATGAGTTTAACAAGGAAACATTTTTCAGTAGGGATTGCTTTGTATGTGTACAGGATCTGCAAACTTTTGTCAGATTTTTCTGCACCGATTATGGGGGAAAATCAGCTGAATTCTGTATAATGGATTTTAACACTAGTCTTAATGGTAGCTGAAAGTATTATCAAATGTGTAAGGGCCATTATCATTATTATTAAATCTAGTTTACTGAAATAAAGCATACTTATTTTGTCAAGTATTCAGAGAGCTGTCAATACTTTATTACTACAGTTTAAAATAAATTTTTCTATTTTAATATAATTTAGTGTAATGTATTCCTGTGATGATAAAGCTGAATTTTTTAGTCTTCAGTGTCACATGAAATCTTTGGTAACATCATAAATGTCTTTACTGTCACTTTTGATCAATTTAATGCATCCTTGCAAAA
>RJVU01053643.1:7797424-7813078 GCA_003731715.1 Anabarilius grahami | reverse complement strand
AAAAAAAAAAAAAAAAGACTAATAATAATAATAAAAAAAATAATAATTGTACGGACCCCAAACTTTGCACTATACACTTAAAGGATTATATAATAAAAACATCAAATAATGATACGAATGATGGATACAAAAAGGATTTTGGAAAATTAAACTAAAACATAAATATAACAGAACACATTTGAAACGAAAATTCACAATCACAGATCTTCATGCTTTGATTTACTAATTTTCACTAAAATTATAACCATTTATTAAATGCACACTTTCAAAATAAAAAATTAAACGCACAGAAAGCCTTTGTACCTCTCATTACGCGTGAAGCCGGGTGGGCAGTCAGACATACACTCTCCTCCGTGGATCACGAAACGGTCATAATCAGGCAGGTGGACCTTGGAGCAGAAGTCCATGGTGATGCAACGCCAGCCCTCAAACTTGTACGTGCCCGGCGGACAGTCCTCCACGCAGCGGCCCTCATGATAGTAGTGCTGGCATGTGGCACAGGCCCTGTCGTTGTCGGGCACGGTGCAGCTGCCCAGGCACTGGGGGTGACAGCACTCGCCCGAATCAGTACACGCCCGCTGTCCACACTTCGGACAAACTGGAAGGAAAACACAGGAAGGAAAATGTTGATATGAATATTTTCTGGGTTTCTGTCAAGAAAACTACATTCAATTAAAACCTTATAATGTAATTGAGCAGAAAATATGTTCTGTCATGACAACTTTTGGAGTGTTTGGCATGGTAATGGGTATGACAACGTGATCTATTTGTTCATGGCGGAATAGATCTGCTACGCTGCTGCTATTGCTGCTGCTGTTGGTTATTATTGCTGCTGCTGCCACTGTTATTGCTTCTGCTGTTGGTTATTGCTGCTGCTGCTGTTATTGCTGCTGTTGGATATTATTGCTGCTGCTGCCACTGTTATTGCTGCTGCTGCTGGTTATTGCTGCTGTTGGTTATTATTGCTGCTGCTGCCACTGTTATTGCTGCTGCTGTTGGTTATTATTGCTGCTGCTGCCACTGTTATTGCTGCTGCTGTTGGTTATTATTTCTGCTGCTATTGCTGCTGCTTATTGGTTATTGCTGCTGCTGCTTGTTGGCTATTTCTGGTTATTATTGCTGGTGGTGGTGGTTATTGCTGCTGCTGCAGAGCAAGTACAGGACTTGCTACTGCCAATACATACACAGACACGCTGCCGTGAGCAAGTAAGACATGCTGGTGCTGTACAATATAGCGTACATGAATTACCCATAGCAGATCTATACAGGAGGAGCTGGGGAAGGTGGAGGGTTTCTGAAAGCGCGCTGCACTGCTAAGGCAAATGCTAACCAAGTATTTGAAGGTTGAGCAGCGAGCTCATGGTCTACTGATACAGCAGGAACCAATCAGCTGATGTGATGATGTGATTGCAAGCAGATTGGGTTAAGGACTTATCAACCTGTGCCATCTGCGAGTTTCATGACAGAACTTTGTGTTTATGAATTAATCAAATTAAAAAACATCCTCAGACCATAAAGTTTGATTATTAAAATGTTCCATAGTCTCTTGTAAAATATGAAGGTGTCTATCATTTATTTTTGTTAGATATTATTGCTTATGAGTAATTCTCACAAAGAAATGTCATATTTGACCACAAAAAAATTATAATAATTTTGCTTAATAATGTTTTTCTCATTCTCATGCAGAAATCATCATGTTCAGGTAATGACTTTAAAATTAAAGACACATGAATAAATTATAAATTAATCAAATACTATCACAATGTAAAAATAAACAATATACAATTATATAAGTGATTATATTGTAGTGATTTATTTATTTATTTTGAGTAATAAAAATAAGAAAAGAGATGCACAGAGAGTGATGGTTAAAATTAGATCTTTCTGCTTTGCATACTGCTTTCAGATCCTCAACTTATTTTAACTAGTTTTAAACATTCAGGAATTCAAGTCTCAAATAAAGCTCAAATAAAGTTTGTTAATTTCATAACCCGGCTGTGAGGTTAAAAGCCTGGTTTAAGTCCAAGCGGTTTGAGGCTCTGGGTCAGGGTCATGTGATCGCACGTCCTCTCTCCATTACTGTCTATTTCTTCTCGACCTCTGTGGTGTCTTTCAAGCTTGACTGATAAAGGTTACTGCCAACAGCCCCAAGGATACGACGCTGTACAGTTCACAAACAAGTACAGGCACATACTTCACCACAGTCAAAGTATTCTTTTCTGTATACATTCCCTTTTGCCAAAAAACTACTTTATCAAAACAAATGACCTAATCATCATTAAACGCATTGGCATGTTGAGAAAGACTACAGTATTATCCAATTTTAACTTGAGGCAAAACTACCAAAGTCACATTACATACAATAAAAAAAAAAAAGTTAAGGAAACTTTATATTAATAAATAAGTGTTGTGACAACTGTACATATTATATTATAATTATTTTAATTATGCTAATTGATTCAACTGAAGTGTTGGAAAGTGTCAACAATTAATTCTCAATGAATTCTCATTTAAATTTTCTTCATTTTTTTTTTCTCATTTTTGTTTTGTTTTTAAAATTTAACTGAGGCTGCAAATTAGCTACTAGCTATAAGCCAATATACAGAGCATCTGGTTGCATTAAATTTCATGTAAGTACATTATTCTGTATTATCTCTTTCAAATAAACTAATAACTAACTAAATAGTAAGAAAAAAATAATCCAAAATTTATGTTAATTCAGATGCCCCTGAAAAATAATTCTATGAGGAATAAAATAATAATTAACACCCCTGAAAAATAATTTCAGTGGGGATATATTGCCACCCTTCCAAATAAACTAAAATAAATTTATAAAATGAAATAAAATAAATAAAACTATATAAATACATATGGTAACACTTCACAATAAGGTTTCCTTAGTTAAAAACTTTAGTTTACATGAACCAAGAATGATCAATACTTCTACAGCATTTATTAATCTTAGTTAATTTCAACATTTACTAAAATCAAATGTTGTATTTGTTAACATTAGTTAATGCACAGTGAACTAACATGAACAAACTACGAACAGCTGTATTTTTAACTAAAATTAACAAAGATAAATACAGTAACAAGTGTATTGCTCATTGTTAGTTCATGTTAGTTAATACATTAAGTAATGTTAACAAATGAGACCTTATTGTAAAGTGTTACCCATACATACATACACATAGAAAGAAATAATAATCCATCGCATATCTTAATAAATGTCCATGAAAAATAATTATGGGGGAAAACATTGCCACCCTTCAATCATGTTAATAAATGTCTAAATAAACCCTTCAAAATAAACTAAACTAAATCCAATAAATAGGTTAATAAATGTCCATTTGCCACCAAAAAAAGTATGTTTGTGATCTTCCAAGACACACAGTCACACATAAACAGTGAGTTTTCCTGTGGTCATCTCTCTTTTCCCCTATTCTCATATGGCATATACAGGCGACACATTACAGGGTTAGTTCATCCAAAAATGAAAATTCTGTCATTTATTACTCACCCTCATGCCGTTCCACACCCGTAAGACATTCGTTCATCTTCGGAACACAAATTAAGATATTTTAGTTGAAATCCGATGGCTCCGTGAGGCCTTCATAGGGAGCAATGACACTTCCTCTCTCAAGATCCATAAAGGTACTAAAAACATATTTAAATCAGTTCGTGTGAGTACAGTGGTTCAATATTATTATAAAGCGACGAAAAATATTTTTGGAGCGCCAAAAAAACAAAATAACGACTTATTTAGTGATGGCCGATTTCAAAACAATGCTTCAGGAAGCATCGGAGCACAAATGAATCAGTGTATCGAATCTGCTGTTCTGAGCGCCAAAGTCACGTGATTTCAGCCGTTGGCAGTTTGACACGCTGATTCATTATGCTCCGATGCTTCATGAAGCAGTGTTTTGAAATCGGCCATCACTAAATAAGTAGTTATTTTGTTTTTTTGCCGCACCAAAAATATTCTCGTCGCTTTATAATATTAATATTGAACCACTGTACTCACATGAACTGATTTAAATATGTTTTTAGTACCTTTATGGATCTTGAGAGAGGAAATGTCATTGCTCCCTATGAAGGCCTCACTGAGCCATCGGATTTCAACTAAAATATCTTAATTTGTGTTCTGAAGATGAACGAAGGTCTTACGGGTGTGGAACGGCATGAGGGTGAGTAATTAATGACATTATTTTCATTTTTGGGTGAACTAACCCTTTAAGTGTTCATTCCAGGTCCACTTTACAAACAAATCCAGTCCGCATATTCCATCCGACCGAGACTATGTATAATTCGACCAGAGTCCTCTGCTATCATTCTAAATAAGAGCGCATTGTAACAGGGGAGAGGAAAAACTGATTCAGGTCAGAGCACCAGCAAGGAAAACACCAGCCTTAGTACAAGAATGGCCTACATTTAGAACAGAGAAACTCAGCCTTCCTGATCTTTCCTTACGCGCTCATACTACAGCCTGGAAGAGGCAGGAAACTCGCTTTCCAAATGACCATGGGTATACATCTCACATATCTCAGAAAAGCCACAGAAAGACTATTTATTTTAATTTTTCATAAATGATGGGTTTTCCACAGCAGCAAAGGTCTGATGTTTTTTAGGGAGGGTCTCTTCAGATAACCTTACAGCGAGGTCGAGCAATGCCAAGGAGAGAACAGGGATAAAAGCTGGATGCAAAAACACATTCAAACTGTAGTTTACATGCAACAGTTGTCCTGGAGGACACTAGTAAGTAAGAGTTAAATGATAACGAATGTAAAAAAAAAACACTAGCCTGAGGCTTAATGTGTATCTGAGAGAGTTATTCTTGATCGCAAACAGTGTTCAAAGAGCAAATTCTTGACAAGCGAGTCAGCCGTTCAGTTTAGGACACCTACATTTTATTTAAAACATAAAAACATTCAGAAAAAAATCTGTTTCACTTCCAGTTACTGCAAAGCACCATTTCAGCTATCATCAGGTCAGAACGAAGACAACCCAGCTAATTTTGGCTGACTGAGATATGCCGTCTTCAGCTAAGGACACTTACGGTGGAGTATTCACAAGGCCACCATGCTGGAATCTCAGTTAGTCTAAACATGGAAAAAAACAAACCAGAACCAGACACCCTTGACTGAGCGCCTTTGTCAGGGCGTTTCTATGTCTTTTAACCAACAAGTTTAGGGTCAGAAATCATCTTTAAATAGAATAGTTAACACTACTTTGATGCACATTACTGATAGATAATCTACACTTCATTTTATATAGCAGATGTCTTTTCTCAAGGGCACAATGTGATAATTCATGCTCTTTTTTGATATTTGAACCTACGGCCTTTCAGTTGCTAAATTAGTTCTTTACCACAAAACCACAACATTGTACATAAATACAGTGTGAAATTACATTAATTCCTATTGTGACAGGAAGATAGCAGAATATATTTTAACTTAAATATATAACATTATAAAATCCCAAGCATTTGGGGTTGGTAAGATTTTTTCATGTTTTTAAAAGAAACCTGTTATGCTCACCGAGGGCATTTATTTGATCAAAAGTACAATAAAAACTGTAATATTATTATTTAAAATAGCCATTACTCCAGTCATCAGTGTCACATGATCCTTCAGAAATCATTCTAATATGCTGATTTGCTGCTCAAGAAACATTTCTGATTATTATTATCAATATTGAACAGTTGTGTTGCTTCATATTTTATGAAATATTTTATATTGTTGTTTTTTTTTCAGGATTCTTTGATGAATAGAATGTTCCAAAGAACAGCATTTAATTGAAATATAAATAGTTTGTAACAGGTCTTTACTGTCACTTTTGATCATTTTAATGCATCCATGCTGAATAAAAGTATTCATTCCTTTAAAAAAAAAAAAAATCTTACTGACCCAAAACATTTGAACAGCAGTGTTGGTGAAATTTACTTTTAAATGTAATGCATTACAATATTGAGCTGCTCCCTAAAAAAGTAAACAATTGCATTACTTAGTTACTTTCTATGAAAAGTAATGTGTTACATTACTTCTGCATTACTTTTTCTCACCTGGGCTGGGCTTGCTTGTTTTTTAATAACAACTAACAATTTATATTTTTGGCAAATATAAAGGCCCTTTCACCACAAAAGTAAAATGATTAAGCCTCAGGCTAAAGGAAATGCATATTTCACTTATATTTTGTTGTAAATTGAATAAGTAATGTGTTACATGAAAAAGTAATCTGATTACATAACTCGAGTAATGCATTAACCCAAACACTGTTGAACAGTAATGTATAGTCAGCAGCCCTCTTTAAAGGGTTAGTTCACCCAAACATTTCTGTCATTAATTACTCTCCCTCATGTCGTTCCAAACCCGTAAGACCTTCATTCATCTTCAGAACACAAATGAAGATATTTTTGATAAAATCCGATGGCTCAGTGAGGCCTGTATTGACAGCAAGATGATTAACACTTTCAGATGCCCAGAAAGCTACTAAAGACATATTTAAAACAGTTCATGTGACTACAGTGGTTCAACCTTAATGTTATTAAAGCAACAAGAATACTTTTTGTGCGCCAAAAAAAATAAAAAAATAAAATAAAAAAACGAAAAATGACTCTAGTGATGGGCGATTTCAAAACACTGCTTCATGAAGCTTCGAAGCTTACAAATCTTTTATTTCGAATCAGTGGTTCGGAGTTCCAAAGTTACGTGATTCAGTAAACGAGGCTTTGTTATGTCATAAGTGTTTTGAAATTTCAATGGTTCACCACTGGGGGGTGTGACTTTGGCAGTTTGATACGCGCTCCGAACCACTGATTCGAAACAAAAGATTTGTAAGCTTCGAAGCTTCATGAAGCAGTGTTTTGAAATCACCCATCACTAGATATTGCTGAATAAAGTCATTTAGTTTTTTTGTTTTTTTTGGCAAACAAAAAGTATTCTCGTCCCTTCATAACATTAAGGTTGAACCACTGTAGTCACATGAACATGATCAATATGTCTTTAGTAGCTTTCTGGCCATTGTAATTGTCTTGCTGGCAAAAGAGGCCTCACCGAGCCATTGGCTTTTATCAAAAATATCTTAATTTGTGTTCTGAAGATGAACGAAGGTCTTACGGGTGTGGAACGACATGAGGGAGAGTAATTAATGACAGAAATTTCATTTTTGGGTGAACTAAGCCTTTAATGGTTCAAACATTACTTACATTACTGTAATGTAAGACTTCTGAATAGAACACATTTGTACATTTCTCTTCCTTTGAAACTGAAATTTTAAAAATACGATGCTTTTAGCGCTGTTGAGCGGATTCGTAAACACCTCTGATTAGCCATTATGTTGACGTGCTCATCGGATATGTCTATGATTGGCTTCAATGATCAACGCTGTAAATATACATCAGTGATGCTCTTCACCGAGCGCTTGCACAGATACACACGGGAGCGTTTGAAAAACTCTACAACCAATGTAGTCCAATGCACTTGTGAGCATAAAACTCTTGGACCATGTAGATTTTTCATACCCCTCGTGTGCTGCAGGTGAATGACAATGAACACCTGGCTAAGGAAATCTTGGATGTTCTCTCTCCATCCGGGAGCTGATCAACTCTCAGATTACTGTCTGTTCTCACACAATAACAGATCCAATATGAACACCTGGGCCCTCAGGAAACAAGCTCGACTCATATTTTTTCTCTCCCTTTTTATGATTATTAATAGCAGGAGGAATATGAATTGAAGTGAAGTATTTTAGGTTGGGACTTTACAGAGAAATTATTTTAGCTAAATGCAACAGGCTTAACAATTAACAATTACAATATAATTTCTTATACAATACCACAAGTGTGTCAGGAGTCATTCCAGACCTAAAATTGTTTAATTTCGGTCTGGATTTGACTCAGTCTTAATCTGAGAACCGATGTGCATTGTTTTTTTGTTTGCATCCAGCTGCAGGGACGTTTAGCAAGCAGGAGTGATTCCTACCATGCTGGTCAAGTTGATTTGCAGTTGTGGGACCACCAGCCAGCTGTGCAGTTTTCCATGTCAACAACACATGGCTTTTTGTATATATTCACAGGAAAATTGGAATATATGACTAAACAGATCCCAATAAATGTTTTCGGAAGATTTCAAAACAAATCAGAAAGTGTAAAGAATTAAATAAATAAATATGTTGTATGTGTCAAAAAAAAAAAAAAAAAAATGTACATAACATTTAAAATGTGTAATTTCCACAAGAACAAATAGTAATGCTGACATAACAACCGATCAAAGATTCACAGCTTTTTATTACAACCACAGTATTGTAATTAAGACTTTTTTGGGCTAGCCCTGCTAAAGCCATCCACACTGCGTTCACCACAGAAATGCAGACATCCGTTTAACCCTGTCCAGCCAAACCATAATCTACATTGTTTTGTTCCATTAAGCTAAAGACGCACAAGCTGCATTTCTTCACAAATCTTTTGATTCATAAAGCATAACATTTGTTTTACTTGCTCATTCCTATCAGTACTCTATGTGTGACATTAGTTCAGAAAAAAAAAGGAAATTCTGTCATAATTTACTCACCCTCATGTCGTTCCAAACCTGTATAGGAATAACTAAACTAAGCAGATTCCAATAATTGTTTCTGGAACAATTCAAAACTCACCCTCATGTCGTTCCAAACCTGTATAGGAATAACTAAACTAAGCAGATTCCAATAATTGTTTCTGGAACAATTCAAAACAAATCAGAAAATGTAAAAAAATTCATTTGTGAAATAAAATACGGGGCACGAAACTAAACTAAAATAAAATAAAACAGGCCAAAAAACTGTTGGTTGCATTCCTGTTCAGATTTGCATAACATGTACTTGCATCGAAGCAAACCTGTATGAACTTAATTCGTCAGTGGCACACATAAAATGTTTAGCAGAATGAAAAGAAGCACCAAAGAAGCACTTTATAGTCTGAAGCCATACAATAGCTTTGTGATGAAAACTAAATTTTAGACATTATGAACTGATTTTCAAGGAATAACTTAAAGGGGGCCTATTATGCCCATTTTTACAAGATGTAATATAAGTCTCTGGTGTCCCCAGAATATGTCTGTGAAATTCCAGCTCAAAATACCCCACAGATCATTTATTATAGCATGTTGTAAACGCCCATTTTTGATTGGAAAGAAAAACATGCTGTTTTCGTGCATGTATCTTTAAATGCAAATGAGCTGCTGCTCCCCACACCCTTTCCAGAAGAGGGCGGAGCCTGTAGAGCTCATGCCCCAAATACTCTGCCAAAAACATCTGTTTGGTTTTGATTATCATCTCTATCGTGGCCACGCACGCGTGACATTGCAGTTCTTCGTCATCTGGAAAGTTTATTATCTGCATGCGTTTTAAAGCCATGTCAGTCTAATCATCTAAGATATGGTTTTGAGCGCTCACATCCGAAGCACATGCACAGAAAGCTGTCTGTCAGACAGTGCATCATGTGAGTATTAAACTAAGTTCTCTTTCATGTCTTATTGAGCTTAAACTGTCAAATACACACAAGATTATGTCAAAAACAGACAAAGTTCACATAAACACAGTCGGTTATGTCTGTGAACGTAAACAGCAAGTAAAGAAATCGCATGTGTATATTAGATCTGTGTATTAAAGTGACAGCAGCATAATATACAGTTCCTACTGCTCTATATGCTATTCATATGAATCAAAAGAAAAACAGAAAATCACTCACTGTTCTTGATTGAATAACTTCAGTAGCTTTAATAAGAATACATTTCTTACTTGAATGCTGCTGTTAAATGCTCTGGCGAGGAGATAAACATGGCGGACTGTGTACAGCTCACTCAGGGTGGGGTCTATGCTAATAGGGCAGAGTCCATCAGCAGTCGTGGGCGGGGCCTAAGCAATGTGATGTAACAAATGTTAAAATCTGCATGTTCTGAGACACTTATGAATGATTTATGGGGGTTAAAAAAAAGAGGAGTGGGTGGATTTTTTACATTTTAGGGTGGTTGTGTACACACACTGCCGACACACATTTATGTTCAAACACCATGTAAAAGTGAATTTTGTATAATAGATCCCCTTTAACCTAATATTTTATGCGTGTCACAAACCAAAAAAAGGCATTCAGAATGACATGAGGAATTGTCATTTATGCCATATAAGTGGTGGGGGGGTGGACACCAAGCCCTGTTAGATTAGGCCAGCTCTCACAGAAGACCCCTCAGAGAGTCGCTCTTCCCGGCATTCACCATCATGTCGCTGACAGTCGAGGCACAGAAAGGATGCCTCAGGCTTTTTTATTTTTAGTCAACATCGTCACCTCACCCCCTCTTCCTTATTAATTCAGGAAACTCTCCAAGTTCATCTGAGGTCTTTTCATCACTGCTGATCTTGGCTGCCACAAACCAGCATGTCTGAGAAAAACAGGTTGCATGCGCTGGCACAGTGTGTTCCCTCTCGTTCTCCATTAGAGTGAGAGTGTGCGAGAGGACACCAGCAGATAACGTGCAAAGAATAAGGTGTAACATCCACCCTGAAATATTCTTTTCATTCCCCGGTGGGACGGAGAACAATAGGAATATATGGCTCCCAGTTCTCAAGAATATTTCTCAATTATTAAGTCTCAAAGACATCAATCTAATACTTCAAGGTCACATCTATTGATGAAAATTTGTGGAGGATGAAATTATGTTCCTTCCTCGACAACATCACTGATGTGTGCAGTTAACCTGACTTTGAAATGCAGGATTTAGCAAAAATTCAAGTTATACTCAAACAAAACTATCAAGATATGTCTCAGAGTCAGTCTAAAGTTGGAAACGAATGCAAAGCACAGCCAGTGCTGTGAGTGCTTGCTATTTCTTTTGCATATGAGAAACATCAAACAGCAAACAAATCCGCGCTTCTTGTTTGAGTTGCACAGACAGGTTATCAGCTCGGAGCAATAAAAGACAGCGCAAGCTCAGAACAGGTTTACTCGCGGGCTGATCTTGAGTATGCGACAACGTTACTACACAGCTCTGAGAGATTCAGTAAGAAGCATTCAAATTCAGTGCAGAATTCTCTGTTATAAGCCATATCAGATCAAACAGCGTTGATGTGGAAACCAGGAGAAACAGTGTCATGAACAAACAAATTATAGAAGGCTTTTCAATCCACAAATCACCAATATTCACCATGGATTTAATGTAGTAACGCCAACTGTAACCATGGTATTGTGGCAAAAATAGTTGAATGTTTTTACATTATTCATCTCAGGGTTCGTACAACCTTTTGAGAGTGAAATTTAAGCACTTTTTTTCAAGGATCTTCAAGTGCTTCACGCTTTTTCCAGCTCTAAATATTATCCAATTGAAATGTTATTTGTGAATGGCATTCAAGTGACATAACTGAATCTGGTAGGTCACATGCCACAGCCATCTTTGAAATGCTTCTCGGGCAGCTCTTATCTCATTGAATGGGGAAACATCTAGTTCTCCAAAGTTGCTTAAGATTAATTTTCATATTTAAAAACACCAATAAAATCTGACAACTGTCTCAAATTTTGTTTCAAAATGCTCAAATCATTTAAAAACAACAGAATTTTTCAGGCTGGACCTTCACATGCGCACACGGTTATAAGTGCGCATCTCAGAACAATGAATGTTTCTATAGCAATCGGAGCTTCAAACAGCAGCAGTAGTGATGCAATGACTTCAGCAATTGGTGATTGGCTCTTTTATTTAGAAGGCGGGACTTATTCCGCCATATTGCGATACTTTCTGTATATAAAGACTTTGCTCCACCTCACGATCACTACTGTGCAGACTCTTCCTCCAAATGACAGTGCAAGATGGTAATGTTTCTGGGACATTTTGGCTTCCACTTTAAATAAAATCATTAATAATAAATTTGTTGTTTATAAAGAATATCACTATAATTTACATTTGCGGACTGAGGGAAAGAAAATACTTGTTTACAGTGTTTGTAAACGTTTTGTTTCATTTACTGATATTTTACATTATTTCTGAATGCAATATTTAATTCACATGTACATGAATTATTATTATTATGGTTATTAAAACCCATTCAATACGAAAAAACAAAAAACAAAAAAACACTTACAGAAACCGATACCACAACATCACCTGCTATCTTTATCACCAAGGATGAATGTGGTTGCTGATTTGTTAAGCCAGAAATTGTGACCCTTCTCATGTTTCTCCAATAGTGGAAACAAATTCAGATGATAATGTTCATAAACCACTATATGCAGAGCTGTAAAAGGGTTCCAGCGGGGCAGTGCATCACTGCTCACAAGCCCAGAGTGACACCTGATAGAGTTCCACTATCATATAAGATGGCAAACATCACTCGCAATATGCTTGGGCGTGATAAAAACAAGATTCATTACCGTTTCCTCAGTCAGTCTCACTCTGTAGAATCAGCACACATTCACCAAAGATCAGCTTCACTATGAGGGTCTAAAATGCTATGAAAAGTGAAACATGTACACTACCAGTGAAAAGTTTGGGGTCAGTAAAAAAAAAATTCAGCAAGAATGCATTACATTTACCAAGTGATAGTGATTATAGCCTATGAAGTTATAAATATGGGTACTTTTCTTACAAAAACGCATCCCTTCGCTTTTAGGCATTTATTAACCCCCTGGAGCCGTATGGATTACTTTTATGATGGATGGATGCACTTTTTTGGGCTTCAAAATCTCGGTTACTATTCACTCCCATTATAAAGCTTGGAAGAGGCAGAATTGTTTTTTTTTTTATATAACACCGATTGTGTTTGACTGAAAGAAGTAAGTCATATACACCTAGGATAGCTTGAGAGCGAGTAAATCATGGGATAATTTTCATTTTTTGGTGAACTAACCCTTTAATTCTGAAATTACGAGATCAACAAAGTCGTGAATGGTTTTTACTGATCAAAAACATGCCAATAAGATGTCAGTGCATTGAGCGGATGATATGATGACATTATAACAGAACAACAATAAAAAGGGACAGCTGAAACTGCCAATGACTAGACTATGTCTGCGCTGGATAAATAAACACACAAATGACTTCAAACTAAAATCATTTAGACTTTAACAGGAGACACCGTCTGATGCTCTCGCCTGTCAGTGACTATCACTGACATTTTCTCTAACATCCTTATTAGTCTCCTGCTCAAATCTGACGAAACCAGTAAAAGCCATTTTACCTGACAATATGAGAGTGCCTCATACCTGTCTGGTCTCACATAATAGGACTCGCGCCCCGTAAAACCGTTTTAATAACCCCAAAACCTTCACATATACTGTACTCGATCCCAGCTTGCAGATGGAGGGCTGAACAGTTATTACAAATCCGACAGTTGGCTAGGTAACAGTCTACCATAACATTGCCTAACAATTTCCAGATTTTTAGACCTAAATACATGAAGTGTTCAGGGGCCATTTTCCCTATGTGCCTTGCAAAAGAGTGGCTGTTTTTTACTTGCTCTGAGGGCCTTTTTCATGAATAGTATTTAGCCTGTTCTCTTCACTAAGATTGACTCACAAAGAGCGACTAGCGCTAATAACAGAGTCCTCATCCAGACAGCACGAGGGACTAATGTCGATGGTTCAACGCCTGTGATCCAACGCAAAAAAAACAAACAACATAAACATTATGAACTTTTCAAATCCTCTAAAGAAAGTGCTGCAGGCGTAATAAAACAGCCCTCAAAGCGAGGCCGCGGCCCAACGACGATGTAGACATAAATTAAGGACAGCATCTGAATGACAGGAATAAGTAACTCTTTTGAAAGCATATTCCCGTCACAGGTCTGCGGTTTGAATCTGGAAAGGCTGGTGGGTGTCTTTTTGCCTCGTTATACAGGGCTCGCTGCACTCGTGGGCGTTTGAGGTCTTGCGATGTTTCGGATGGCATGGTGCAGGATATGCCCGGCTAGCTGGCACAAGAGACCCGACTTGGCTTGTACAGTCACCTCTGCTTTGCTTCCTCCTGTCTTCATGCTCTACGGAGGCCAAAGGTGCTGGCAGTACAGGCCATCCTGCGGTGGTAGGCTTTTTTACTCACCGAGCTTCTAGCTTCCAGCACTGTTATTTGGTAAAGTGTCTTTGCTGCCTCTTTTAGTTACAATCTGCATTTTAAATACAAGACATTACATATCTGTTATACAAATGCCTAGGGCTGTCACTAACCATTATTTTTGGTAATTGAGTCAAATTTTGACTTATATAAAATGACTTAAAATAATATTATTTGGTTCAAATAAAGTATCAAAAGCAAGTAATCATATGGTTTTATAGACAACACTGTTAAAAATACATAATATAAACAATCATCTTATGCACATGTATTATACCAAATGCATGCAGAGGGCGCCAAGTGTTGTTACACTTTACAGCAGATCAAATCCTTGTTCAATACTGGCCAAACATTTAATTCAAACGTTCACTTAAATCTTTAAATATTGGGCCACTTCTTTACCATAGAAATGGTACAGCTACTGTAATTTCTTAAACAAGAACATGTGGACATCAAACATGCAAACTCAGAGCGAGGATTTGAACTTTTATTTTGAAATCGTGATAAACATTTAGCATATTTAGAAACATATTGATGTTTTGTTAATTTTTTTAATCGAACACTCAAAATTAATCGAGGAATTGTGACAGCCCTACAAATGCCATTCAGCCCACAATATGATTGGCTTATGCAAATGCTTTTTATATATTTATATTACAGCAATTAATATAATATAATATATAGGAACAAAATATAGAAAAAGGGCACAGATTGGTGCTCTTCCGTAAGGCTAGTTTAGTCATTAAACACACGGTCAGTTGACGGTGGGCCCTTCGAAAGGGGCACAACACAAAAACATGAAATCCCATCTAGTGGTTGTCGTCAGTGAAAGGTGATAGAGCAGGGCACTGCTCCAGACGGTGGGGGACGGGAGGGTGTCAAGCCCCTGGAGGGACAAACCAAAAGAGGCCAGACTACACCCTAACATAAGGGACACTCCTAATATTTCTTACTGTAACTGTATTGAGAGGGTATTTCGATCAATTTCAGCTTCACATAGCATATAACTAATTTAAACAATTCAACAAAGCATATTTAGGCTTACTGAGTTTAACCTCCTTGTGCTAATATTTCTCTAGCGTCTATTTCAAGTAACACCAAATAAAAACCGTAAACGGGTTTGACGGAAAAGTTGGACCGGATGATGTGGAAAAGACTACAGTCCGCAGGGATTACTCTCTAAATAAACTTCATCTATATCCATCTTATATTGAGCTGCTCATTCCCTGAAACACTAGCAGATGTGGATGTAACTTTCAGTAACTGACACACTATTTCAAGCAAGTCCATTCTTAACCATGGGCGCATTTGACCAATAAGAAATTGATTGTGAAGAAATTTGAAAATGGAGATCTACAGTTTCGTTTTGATCCATTACACACATTTCATCTAAATTAAAATACATTAATCAATTAATAAAAAATAGGAACATTTTTAAATAAAAATAAAACATGCTAAATTAAAAAGAAAAATCACGGATTACAGTGAAAAAATTTCCTAAGTAGGTATAATAAATAAATCAAGTACTTTTAATAATAATAATAATAATAATAATAAATAATAATAAAGATAAAACAAATTGTTCAGA
>RJVU01053643.1:7779897-7797238 GCA_003731715.1 Anabarilius grahami | reverse complement strand
ATAAAACATAAGCTTAAAAAATAAAATAATTACAAAAATAAATAAATATAATTTAAAAAAATATTTATTGATTTCCCTAAATAGCATAGTATTTAACATCAGCAATTTACAGGTTATCATAGACCACAAAACATTAAAATATTTAACAGCTTATCAGCATCGGCTAGAAGTTTTATTATCTGTGCATACCTACTTGGTTAATTTAAATTTGTAAGCATATATGGATTTTGAACCCATTCATGTAAAAAAATAAAAATAAAAATCTTAATACAGTCTTATTAGCAGGTGCTGAGCAGAAGGGCTGCCCCTGAGGCTCAAAGGGGATTGAGGTATCTGATATAAATAGTCCACTGCAATGATAAATCTGGATATTGATTCATGACCTAATGACCAACCTAATGAACAATGCCAGTGGGCTAAACCTATCACACTAAATCCTAGTCTTTCCACTTGGTCAGATGAAGCACCGTCGGAATCAGATGTACTAGATAAGAGTCTTATTCTGTATTTCCACTTGATCACAATCAGGTAGTGACCCACTTCACTAGCTTGCTTGCTCAGCACCAGCGATGGAAGTTTAGTAGGTGCCACACGTGACAGCCATGTGGAGGACGGGAATAACAATGAGGGATGTAGCGGCAGCCGGTAAACAGCGGCAGGCTTAGGCAGGTCTGAATCATAGGGATTGATCCCTGTACCAGACAGGTGTCCTGTTCCTGCCCTCACAGGGTGTGCACTCACTGAGTCAGGCAGTCTGCTCCGGGCCAGGAGGATTAGCTTGGCCGGGTAGATTATGAGGGAGTGAAATGCTGTCCGCGGTGGGAGGGGTGGTCGACGGGGGTTGAATGCATTAGACAAGACAATGCTTACTCTATTCCACCAGGTTTTGAGAGCAACGGTGTGACGCTGGGCCTCCGCACGGCCACGTTAAGCGATAGCCAACGGATAAAGTTGTGCAGAACAGGCACTTACTGTACTTAGCCAGACAGCAAGACACGGGATAGAACGCACTCGAGCAGAAAACAGCACGCTGACGAGTGCGTAATGCTTAAAGTAAATGACAAGAACGAAATCGTCCCAGCTGTTGCAGCAAAAACTGGTCTAAATGGATCAGTAGTGCAATTGTCGTCTTGAATGTTGGTGTTATGTTGTTTTTGACTGAAAAATAAAACCAAAATGTCAGTAAAAAGGCACAAACAACTCAAAGGTATGGATCACGAATGATCAGCCAAAAGTCCAGAGAAAGATTTTAATAAATTAACATCAAAATACAAAATAATCGATTAATTAACACCATTATCATATGCATTGAAAGACAACATGCACTGTACATGAATTATGAGCTTCCAGAACTTCTGATTGAGGCTGTGAGACCTCGTAATTGACCTATATCTAATTGAACATAATCAAAGCACTTTCTCAATATTCAAAGTGCAAACAGAGACCAGAGCTAAGAGGTGGTTACAACTACACAGCACAGCCTAAGTTAGGTTTGATATTGGGAGACAGGCTATTGTATGTAGCTTAATTTGCGCTCATCAGGGAGCTCGCGTTTTACTTTTGCTTTTAAATTCCCGATTGCACGCACTCTGTGTATAGGGAGCGGTGGTGTTGAGCGTACATTCTACAAGATAAGGCATTTATCAGACGCTTAGGCTCTGTTGCGCAATAAATCCTCTGCCAATCAGTCATCTTGCCTTACTATCATCACGTGATCAGTGAACTGTGATTCCTGCTGCACTGTGTGCAACTCTGCATCTCGTGCTGGATGAGCAGAGTGGATGTTTACAATAGTTTACAATTAAAGTAACCATTATCCAAGTGAATGAAATGGTTTTTATTTCTATAAAATAAGCAAAACGACAGTGGAGGCGTAAACGTAGCGGTAGCATATTCTATGCTAATTTCACCCTCATTCTCCGTCATGGCGATATCGCAAGACACTTTTTCACTTGACGAGAAATCTCATCACACACCTACCGTGTACCTTAAAATAATGGAAAGAAAATTCTACTTCGAATTGTCTAAAAATCTAAAATTTCCTGATAATTTACTCACCCCCATGCCATCCAAGATGTTCATGTCTTTCTTTCTTTAGTCGAAATAAAATATGGTTTTTGAGGAAAACATTGCAGGATTTTTCTCCATATAGTGGACTTCAACAGTTATCAACAGGCAGAAGGTCCAAATTGCAGTTTCAATGCAGCTTCAAAGAGCTCTACACGCTCCCAGACAAGGAAAATTACCAACTAGCGAAACGATTCGTAATTTTCAAAAAAAAAAAAATTATATCATATACTTTTTAACCACAAACACTTGTCTTGCACTAGCTCTGCAATGCGCCACACTTTATGTAATCGTGTTCAAAAGTTACGCGTGATGTAGGCGAAAGTACCGCGGTAGGGCAAATCCATCTCATTTTCTCCTCCAACTTCAAAATCAACCGACATCTTTGTTTTACCTTTTTTTTTTTGGTAAAGGCCATTTGACTTAGTCTTTGCACGTTCACTTTGTGGACACTGGATCAGGACTTGCGTGACCTTTCCAACGTGATTACATAATGCGCATCGCAGAGCAGTGCAAGACGAGCATTTATGGATAAAAAGTATATCATTTTCATTTTTTTTTTAAGAAAATGACCAATTGTTTCACTAGATAAGACCCTTATTCCTTGTCTGGGATTGTGTAGAGCCCTTTGAAGCTGCACTAAAACTGCAATTTGGATTTTCAACCCGTTGAACCCCAGTGAAGTCCACTATATGGAGAAAACTCCTGGAATGTTTTCCTCAAAAACCTTGATTTCTTTTCAACTGAAGAATGAAAGAAATAAACATCTTGGATGACATGGGGGTGAGTACATTATCAGGAAATTTTAATTCTGAAGTGAACTAATCCTTTAACAAATGACTCATTTGAATCAGTAAATATATTATATATATATATAGTGCTCAGCATAAATGAGTACACCCCCTTTGAAAAGTAACATTTTAAACAATATCTCAATGAACACAAAAACAATTTCCAAAATGTCTAAATAAAAGACTAAGTTTAATATAACATCTGTTTAACTTATAACATGAAAGTAAGGTTAATAATATAACAAATTACACATTTTTCAGTTTTACTCAAATTAGGGTGATGCAATAATGAGTACACCCCACAACAAAAACTACTACATCTAGTACTTTGTGTGGCCTCCATGATTTTTAATGACAGCACCAACTCTTCTAGGCGTGAAATGAACAAGTTGGCGACATTTTGCAACATCTATCTTTTTCCATTCTTCAAGAATGACGTCTTTTAGAGACTGGATGCTGGATGGAGAGTGATGCTCAACAGAATTCCCCATAGGTGTTCGATTGGGTTCAGATCAGGGGCCACTGAATCACTTTCACACTGTTCTTCTTCAGAAATCCAACAGTGGCCTTATATGTGTGTTTAGGATCATTGTCATGTTGGAAAAGTTCACGACGACCAAGGGCATGGAGTGATGGTAGCATCTTCTCTTTCAGTATAGAGCAGTACATCTGTGAATTCGTGATGCCATCAATGAAATGCAGTTCCCCAACACCAGCAGCACTCATGTAGCCCCACATAAGGACACTGCCACCACCATGTTTCACTGTAGGCACCATGTATTTTTCTTTGTATTCCTCACCTTTGCGACGCCATACAGTTTTGAAGCCATCAGTTCCAAAAACATTTATCTTGGTCTCGTCACTCCAGAGTATAGAGTCCCAGTAGTCTTCATCTTTGTCAGCATGGGCCCTGGCAAACTCTAGGTGGGCTGTTTTGTGCCTGTGCTTTGGGAAAGGCTTCTTTCGTGGACTATACGTGACAATACGCTGTATTGTGTCATGGGAAATAGTCACCCCAGTTTGGCTTTCTACTTCTTTAGATAACTACAGTGAACTTGCATGCCGATTTTCTTCAACCCTTCACATCAGAAGACGCTCCTGTCGTCTCTGTGAGATGGTTGCAGCTCCATCAGCAGTAAAATTTTGTACCACTTTTGCTACAGTAGCCTTCACCTCTCTGGTGTAAAGAAGTTATTTTCTTTCTCAGGTCTTGTGACATTTCTCTTCCATGTGGTGCCATTGCTGACAGCATGAAATGGGAAGGGGTTTTAACACCCTTTTATAGTCAACTGTCTGCTGGACACCTGTGTAATGAATAATTAGACTCACCTGTGGTTGAATTCTTGTTAAATTAGACATTTGTAGTCTAAAATTTAGCTTTGCTCCAGAGACTTTCAGTGGGGTGTACTCATTTTTGCATCACCCTAATTTGAGTAAAACTGAAAATTTTGTTCTCTAAGTTATCTTATTAACCTTACTTTCATGTTAGGAGTTAAACAGATGTTATATAAAACTTAGTCTTGTCAACATTTTGGAAATTGTTTTTGTGTTCATTGAGATATTGTTTAAAATGTTATTTTTCAATGGGGGTGTACTCATTTACGCTGAGCACTGTGTGTATATATATATATATATATATATATATATATATACATATACACACACACACACACATATACATACATATACATGTATATACACTTACACACACACACACACACACACATATACATACATATACATGTATATACACACACACACACACACACACACACACATATACATACATATACATGTATATACACACACACACACACACACACATATACAGGTTATTATATATTCAAGTTATTAGTTGACAGGTCATTTTTTTTTTGTAAGAAAAATAGCCATTATAACTGAAATATTATTTAATTAGAAATGTTATTAATATAACAATAATTGCCCAAACACATTAGATTTGAATCTGAATCAAAATCTGAACTGAATCAACAGCTTGTAAATCAGAATGAAAATAAATAAATAATCTGCATCGATACCCAACCTAAAGACAATTTTTAGAAGAACCTCTTTAGCACTTGACTAGGCAGCAGTGCAGACTCTCAAATTGTGTCAGGGAGAAATGCCCTGATGTCTGAGGTTTAATACTTAACACACTCAGCAGGTGTGAACATGGCACTTTAATTTCCCAGAGGATTGATTTGTTTTCGTCCTCAGCATGTCTCCGGCCGCTCATGGGGGGATTGGTTGTTTGCGAGGCTTCTGCGGCCTCGTCAAAACAGCCGCATGCTGACGTTCCACAACTGGAATCTATACCCGTTCTAAGTTTCCGCTCTTACCCTCATGCTAAAATGCATGCTGGCAAAGCAAAATTTGACAGCGTTCACATTTCCTCGAACAGCCATCCCCACCCTCAGTCAGAGACAAAGAAAAGCGCATACTAGCGTCAGCAATCCTATAGACCGCAAAGCTTATCTAATCAACAAATGAGCTCTTCACATTGACTTCTAAGAAAGGAAATAACCAAAAACTTGTTGGGACACAACTACAAAGGATCAGCTGACTTCTGGGAGCACAAAGCTGCCGTCGTTTCATTCATGTGTCGGAGTGAATAAATCTAGGAGCTCCAGGGGCCCACCGGCAACACATTCAAATGCATACCTAGCCTCTATAACATCATGCCTTTGTTGATTCTGTTGAAAGACATGCTTGAGGGAAAACAGAACACCTTACACTGCCAGAAAAAAAGAGAAGGCGTTCCGCTCTTAAATGACTAACCTTTCCGAGACAAAAGGGGAATAGGAGTTCTCTATCAGTTTTGGAAGTTCTCCCAGAGGTGAACAGTATAATACAAAGAACAGAAGAAATCTAAGGTGTCCTTCTATATTTCACCTACCCACATTACAGACACCATCCTCTACTATCTGATACCTACATCTCTCTTAACTGTGGGAACTCACCTGTGCAAGCACTTTCGACTGGCTGCATTATACTAATGGTCCCAATTTCCGACAGATTTGCACACTCCTGCAACAAAACGTAGCTAATAAACATGTTCTGAGATCAGCTTGGTCAATAATAATCTAAACGTCTTGGGAAAATCTTAAAGGAACATTCCCGGTTTCAGTTCGAGCTTAATCGGCAGCCCTTTAATTTCGAGTTCTCTCTCCTTTTCTTTATAAAGTAAAATGCAAAAATATGTTACTGTGAGGTCAATTTGTAAACATCAATATATGGTTTCAGTATTACTAGTAGTTTCAATAGAAGCCACAAGATGTAAACAATATCCATTTCAGTATGGGAAGAAGTAGTGGTTTTACTTTTGTCCAATTTTGCAATTTAGTTGCAGTGACAACATAACTTCCAAAAAAAAAAAAAAAGTAAAAATAAGAACTTTACAGCTCAACAGATTAAAGGTGCAACATGTAAGATTTGGCAGTAAAATATCCAAAAACCACTAGGCCAGTGTTATATATTTTGTTCACTTGAGTACTTATAATATCCCAAATGTTTCCAACTATTTGTAAATCGTGAGAAAATTGCTATTTTAACCAAGGCTCCGAGACGTGTGAGGAGTCACCTGTCAATCGTGTCATACCCGCGTTACCCTCGGTTTCCGGTTTTATTTTGTAGAAACCATGGAAACACTTAAGATGCTTTAATATATTACATGTTTTAATAGACATGGGAACAACTGTTTTGATATATTTATAAACAGAAAACTAATTGTTGTTATATAGCTCAACACGTTTAGTCTTATTGTTTAAATCGAATTTTCTTGATTTAGCTTTACCATGCCTCAGAGAAATACACCATTTGCGGCGATTGTTGCGCAAATCGGTCCAGCGGCCTCGTTCAGCTCCCACAACATTCAGTCCTGCTCTGCTTCATACTACAGCAACGTTAATAATCGTAATCTATGAACATGATTTCTTCCCGAGTCCTATCCCTTTTCTTTTTTTGCCCCGTCCGTTGAGGTGAAGACCACATGTCCCAAGATTCCACGCTCAAACTTGGTGTCATCAAGCTACGCCTTTGTTTTGAATAGGCATCTAGCGACCTCTAGCGGACAGAAATCCTACAAACTGGACCTTTAAGATATTTTATAAAATTTTACACTTTACATTTCTTCTTTGAAATCCTCCAAAACTGAACGTATAAATGATGAGAACAATTTTATAGCTCAAATAAGATACGTTTCAACTGAAAAGTCAATCAATGTAAGTGCATTTATAAAATTCTAACCTTCACATTTCTGCTTTTAACCCTCAAAAAACTATTTTACAGCTCAAATAATGGGTCAATGACATTCATATTTTTGTGTCATGACATGAATCACTTTGTTCCATACAACATATTTAATTTAAATTCATTTTTTAGTACAATTCAATTATACATTATGTTTTGTTATCTTAAACCTGCAAAATGTCAGGTGGTGCAACTGTACGAACAACTGAACAGACTAAGAAAACTATTTAAAATTAAAAACTAAATACTATGGCATTGTTTTAGGTTTGAAATTTTTCATATAAACAAATGTTATAAATATCAGTAGTTTTAAAGCTGTTTTGTCCAGCACTTTCTATGTTCTCAAATGACAGGGTGGCAAACCTGATTCTTTTATTATAAATTGACAAGGTAATAACAGTAAACATGATAATCTAACTGATCCTTGTGGCAGAGTGAAAAGGTTTGTAGATCTCTCAAATACAGGTAAAAATGGCTAATTTCAAGTATTGGTAGGTTGATACACTTTCCATGTCAGGTGGTACAACTACAGTATATACATTCAACTATTTGGTTGTACCGCCTGACATAAAAAAGTCAAAAAATGAATTTAAACACTTTGAAATGTTATTTAACAACTGAAACTTGTTTAAACACTGACAAAAATATGAATCACATCATTTTGAAAAGACTTTTAAAAAACACCTTTTTTGAAGCTTTATTTGTCAATGACCCTAATACATCCTCCAAAAGTTGGTCCCATTTATATCCTATTTTTTGGCAAGAAAACAAAGACAATATATATATATTTTTTGGTAATCAAAAATCCTGTTGAATGAGCTTAAACTTGTGCTTAAACATTAATGATTAATACATGACCTGAGCTAAATGGGTGCAAGAAAAGGTCAACTCTCTACATTTTCACAGAGCTTTGTTTATGTCTAAACTCACATAATAGGGTGATCAGGTTAAAGAGGAAAAAAAGCATTCGAGTATAAGACATTAACTTGAAAGTTTCTGAAAGTCTGGCGACGAGCACAAGGCTTCAGTGACATCTGTGTCTATCTCCTGTGTCTGCCACGATCCCCGCTAACAAAAAGATTGCCAGACATGACAGCAGGTGGCTCCACTAGGGCATTGCTGCAGAAATAATAAAGCAGGCTTAACAGGCACCGACTGAACCTGTCTCTTTCACACGACTCAGTTTCTTTATCGCTAAAGGGAATTGGCAGAATAGACATGACACAGTAATGTGAGAGTGAGTAGATAAGATAAGAACTTGAGTAAAAAACTAAAGGCCAGTGCAATACTTCAGTGACCTCTACTTCCACATTTGAACAAAGCGCTTAGTCAAAACCACACTGAACAATCACTTAGGACAACAAACGTCACTCTGATTCTTCATATATCCCTGTCAGGGTTGTCCTTTCAAAGCCAGACAAATTTGACTAATGCAAGGTGCAAGACAAATTAACAGCCCCAAATTAGGCCAGTGTCCTTCAAACAAAACCTGGGGGGAAAAAAAATACAAAATATTGACTTATGTCTTCACTCAGCTGAAAGACTGAATAATCAGTAATATGGGTTGTTATACCCAGTGTTATTAATGAAAATTAAAATATTTTAGTTAACTGAAGTAAAAATAAACATAATTGAGGATAATTTTAAACAGCTACAAATTAAGTTTCTAAAGCAAATTAATTTTTAGTTTTGTGATGCATGGTATATCATAAAAAAAAATAATCATGAAAATGGCACTAAATAGCAATAACAGACCATTTTTAACCATATATGAGTATTACCTAAGGCTGAATCACACCCGTGCTGATATAGAGCCATATCGCACGGCTGAGAGTGTGATGTTGCGTTTATTCAACAGTTCGACAGCACGAGTAAATAAATAAGAAACAACAGCAGAGTGTCTTTAAAAACCCTCTTTTGTGCAAAACTATTCCTTCCGCCACAGATTCAAATCTCAAGTTGACAGTTTTACAGTTGTGACCAAGCCTTCGTTACTAATTCTAAAACCCTTTAGAACTAGTAACGAAGGAACATTCAGTCACTTTATTGAAGTTTTTTTGTATTATGTAGAGTTATGGTATTATGAGAGAGAGGTCGACTAAACGAGTATTATGGTCAATGTCCATAATATTATATCCATTATAAAAAAATCTGTTTGATGTCTGCTGAGGAAAGAAATTTCTTTGTCTTTGTCCTTTTAAAAGTTAAGGGGATTTCCTGCAGCGCTAAAACAACTTCCTTGTTTACAACCAGTCCCTTTCGATTTGCTACTGACTCATTCATAAAGAGAATCTTTGCTGCCATCTAATGGCGTAATAATGTAACTTTCACTGAAGTCGAAATCACAATTGCTAACAGACAATTCTCAATACCAAATATGGCATATTATTTATAAAAAAAAATTTAATTAACAATAGCCATTAGACATTAAGAAATAAACACAAGCAAACAATTCAGTCAAACGTACAAAAGGAGCACTCTAGTACAGGATTTAAGTTAAATATAGCTTAAATATAAAGTTATGAAGCTTAATTTTCCCCTTAACCCAAATCAATTATATACCCCAAAGGAATTACCTATATCTCATGTTTAACCACTACCAACATAATAGCCAGCAGCAAATTCCCAAAGGACTGACTGAGATTCAGCTGTTCTCTGCAGACATGAGCGCTGAATGCCGCTGATGGCCTGGAGCTCACATCTGCGAGAACGTTAGGCTTGGGTATCGAGTATCGATTGGAACCGGGACTAGCTTTGCGATTTTCCCGGAATCGTTCAAAAGTTTAAATTTCGATTCCTAGTTTCGATTCCTAGTTTCGATTCACAGTCCGCCGACTGGAAGAAGAAACCGCTGAACACCAACGAAGAAGCGTCCATCGGAAGTGTTGGCATAACCGAGCGAGTCGAACATGGATAGCGTGCGTCGGCGGTCCAAAGTGTGGCTTCACTTTTTTTAAACAGAACGAAATCTCGCCAAAATGCAACATTTGCGGCAAGATTGTTTCGTGCATAGGAGTGTGCACGTCGAACATGATAAAGCACCTCCGAGTTCATGACTTCGGTAAAGTTGGTTTTATATTCGCACATTCGGGCATCCGTATTCAATAGCCTTGTTAATCACACTACATTGGACATTCAGTGGACATTCACAAGTAAATATGCCATTAAAACAATACTTGCCTATTTTGATCGACTGTGAAAAATGTTGTAAGTTGACAATCGTTGGTTGTCAATATCATGTCGCTGCTTAAAATTCGCAAACATTAATTTATTGCACATTTATTGGAAAGTCTGAATTTATCAGAAGTCCGAATGTGCGAATATAAAACCAACTTTACCGAAGTGAGTTCATGGAGTAGAAATAAATGTGTGCACAGCAGGAGATACTATCTGTCCAGAACGCTCACGCATCCTGCCTGAGAAGGCAGATATGATCATTTTCCTAAACAAGAACTGTTTCTGATTTTATACTGTACCTGCTGCTAATCTGGACTGGGTTTTACAAGTTGTTTCTTATTGTTTATTTGCTATTCTGCACCAGGTTTTAGCCCATCAGTGGGAGCACGGTAACATGTTCAAGTACCTGCAGCATCATACACTCATGTGTAAATGTGTTTATGGTTTTCAAAAATAAAGCTCTCTAATTTATAATATTTATATTCAAGTTCATAGATTTGATATTTAAATTGTAGTTGAAAACAGCCCTGTGAGAAATTCATAGTAAAGTTCATAAAAAGTAAAGTTAAAATTAAAATTGATGGAGAAGGTCAGACTATTTCCTTCAGAAAGACCGTTGGTTAGCTAGCTCATTTAAAATATCCTAAACTTTTTTTGACCCTGCCTCTTAAAAGAATCGGAATCGAGAATCGTTAGGAACCGGAATCGAAACAAGGAATCGGAATCGGAATCGTTCAAATTCAAACGATACCCAACCCTAGAGAACGTCTTAACAAATTGTAAAACAGGCGCTATGTTTATATATGAGTCACATATTTGAGGTCTAAATAACTACATTCGCACCTAAAAACTATTACAATTACATTCCGTGACACAACAACAGTAGTATTTGTAAAAAATATGGTGGATTTGCTCGATAGTGCTGATACTGCGGGAATATCACACGACTCTCAGCCAATTAGATTCAAGAACCAGAGAGAATTGTTGTGTGTATGTAAAATATATTATACCACTGTGGTGGGACATTCAGCCCATTACCAGGGCAAAAACTGAATATCATATTGAAGAATTTTCATTTAAAATTAAAATAAAATAAATAGCATTAGAACTTGTCACTCTTTATATTTAAGACCAGTTATTTCCTCTGCTACATGCAAATGTTCAACATATGCAGTTTCCACATCTTCTGAAAAGGCTGTGCAAAGTGTTGAGCAGCAACAGCTGTAAAACAAAAACCATTTACTAAGTTACAAAATATAAACCTAAAAAGAAAAAATTCTCATCATGAATAACCTGGAAATTGTGAGTCTCATAACCGGCCTATCTGGGAATGCTCAAAAGCTCTGTTCAATAGTGCATGGCTCATCTGAAAATCTCCCTACTGCACAAAATGACTCAATGAAGACCAGATCACCGGGGTGAGTTTTAGGAATGAATGTCGTCATCCCTCAAAAGAGGTCTGAAAAGAGACATGCGTCACCACCCGCCGCTGTCATTAATAATCACATATTTGGCACATGGACAGATCGGAGCAGTGGGACACACTGACGTGGCATCCACGACGTAAACTACTAGAAGCGCATGCTGTCACTGTAGGGACCGATGCAACAGGGTGAGCAGACGGAGCACTTCCTGTTACACTAAATGCTAAGCTGATGCCAGCCAAATATAGGGCTTTTGCTGATAATTGACTTTAATTTAATCAAGGTTAATGCATTTGCTAAAATTTGGAAAACATTTCATGAGATATATACATAAACTAGGGGTGATCGATAGACGGGTAGACACGATAAACCTGTAGAAATTTATCAACATGCTGCGGTGTCACAAAATCGTATCATTTGCATGCGTTTTTAAGCTTTGTGGTTTAAAAACAAGTGATTTTAAACCACTGAAGTGCAATAAGCAGTGAAAGAGAACTCATTGGTACCAGATACCTGTCTGAGAGACGGGCGCACATGAAGCCGCTGCTCATAGAGTGTGTGAGTACTGACATTTTGCTGCCTTATTAGGCTTGAATGGTCAAATAACGTTTTTTTTTTTTTCTTCAATTTTCTATTGTACAGTTTTGTTGAGAGCGTGTGAATTGTAGCCTCAGTTTTCTGTTCTTAGCTAACAGGAGTGGCACCGGTGTGTTTTCTGTTGCTGTAGCCCATCAGCCTTAAAGGGTTAGTTCACCCAAAAATGAAAATTCTTTCATTAATTACTCACCCTCATTTAGTTCCACATCCGTAAGACCTTCGTTCATCTTCAGAACACAAATTAAAATATTTTTTATGAAATCTGAGAGCTTTCTATCCATCCATAGAGATTCAACGCAACTATCACAAAAGGCAGTAAAGACCATCATTAAAGTAATCCATGTGACTCCAGTGGTTTAACCTCAATTTTATGAAGCAACGCGAGTGTTTATTTTTGCACAAAAAAACAAACAAACATAATTTACCACTTTATTTACGAATATTGTTTTGCAACACGCTTCATGAGAATATCACAACGCATGCATGTTGTGTGCACGTGAGGGCTGACATTGTTGCGTGAACATGCTTTTATTATTTTGTTCTGTGTGTGTGAACGACTTGGTTATGGTTTTGATGTAACCAAGATCTTCACCGCATTAAGCTTCTCTATTTCTGCAATGTTCGAATATTTGAAATTTGCGTTTAGGGCTGCAACAACTATTCGATAAAATCAATAATAATCGATAATGAAAATCATCGACAACGATCCTCATTATCGATTAGTTGGGTCTTCCCACCGTGCATGGAAGACTTCTGCCAGTCGCGTCAAATTACAGCACTGCGTAACGCATTTCTATAGACAAAATGCATCTAAAAATAGTGGAGGAAACAATGAGCAGCTGTGGGAAAGGTACGTGATCTAGGCTGATCAAAACAGGAGAATTCTTTATTTTAAGTTTCAAGCTAATGCATTAGCGTAATGGCTTGCCCTGTCAGGCGCTTTGACAGATGCATGTGCGTCCTTAGCGCAAAATGTTAATTCTACGGCTATATCCTTATCTGTAAATGTTACAAATTCACATGAGTATTTCCATTTTGCATAAAGGCTCGTCCTGACAGTCTGCGTTAAACTTCAAACTTTACTGAATGAGCGCCGGCGCGCACACCTGCGTCAGACAGACGGAACGCGTGAGAGAGGGAGACAATTAATATTCAGCGCAAACATATTAATTTTGCTGAAATATCTGTTTATAGTTAAATTTAGAATTAAAAATCAACATGTCAGAGATTTAAACTATATTCACTATATACAGTGCTAAAGTTATTAGACATCTGATTCCCAATGTATGGTTTGTGCCACAGGTCAGGGCAGCCAAAACTGTCAGTACTGGTGCTTACTAAAATCATTTTTCATGTTTCTGTAATGGTTAATCCACCAGTATGTGTAAGCTCTTTAGTTACAGCAGTATTTCTGAAGCTACTATATAGTTATTGCTGTTATCCATTAATTTTTTATATTACTGTTTTAAAAGAAAGGCACTTTACTTTTTAAAAGTAAAACACTTTATAGTTGTTTCAGATGCCCAATTACAGTCAATAAGAACAGAGTGTTATTAAGTTTGGTTTTTTTGGATATTATGTGTGAATATCATTTAGAAATGATTTAGCTGTTTCAGTTTGTTATTTTCCTAATTAATGGTAGTACCATTTTTAGCTTTAAACAAGTTTTTGGTATATTTGTGTTCTCTCTTTATTATGACAGGTAGTCTAATAAATTAAGCACTGTATGTTTTCATAGCATTCAACTGGCACATTTGTTTGAAGTACATTGGGCAGGATGTGCAATAGTGTGTTTTTTGTCAAAATACAAATAAAATTAGTATTTTTATCCGATAAATAAAAAAAATTATAATCGGCCAACTAATCGAATTTCAAAATAATCGCTAGTTGCAGCCCTATTTGCGTTTTCATTTTACAGCCCTACTGCAGACCTCGGTTGTAACGAGTGCTTATTTGAGTTACTGTTGCCTTTCTATCATCAGCTGAACCAGTCTGGTCATTCTCCTCTGACCTCTGGCATTAACAAGGCATTTTCACCCACAGAACTGTCGCTCACTGGATATTTTCTCTTTTTCTGACAATTTTCTGTCAACTAAAGTCTAAAACTTGTCCACAAACCTCTGCGGCATAGATCTGACAAAGTGCATTATTTGTTTGCATGCTACAGCATGTAACACACAGTTAGCACAGCAGACTATTGACTTCTGTGGCTTTTATTAACCTTATTGATCAAAATCTGAAGCATTTCTCTTCCGCTTGGCAGGAGCTCAAATTTCACTAGAAAAAAAACCTGAAAACTCCATGAGAAAGCAAAACACGCTGGATAACAAACATGTTTTGAGTTCATTTCCCCAAAAAGCGTTGATGAATAGACACTGAACAAGGATGTGTTTATCCTCAAATGGCGCCAGGATTTGATAAAGGGTGTGAAGTCATAACAGGCTGACTGTGCTGGAGAACGGCAACACTGATCCAGACTAAAACTGCCATAGCAAAAATAAACAAAAAAGGTGACTGGTCTTGACTCCGCCCCATGCAGAGAAATCAAATGCATTGACGAGCTGTAACTTCACATCCTCATATATATATATATATACTGGTCAAAAGTTTGGAAACATTACTATTTTTTATGTTTTTGAAAGAAGTCATTATGCTCATCAAGCCTGTATTTATTTGATCAAAAATACAGAAAAAAAAACAGTAATAGTGTGAAATATTACAATTTAAAATAATGGTTTTCTATTTTAATATACTTTAAAATGTAATTTATTCCTGTGATCAAAGCTGCATATTCAGCATCATTACTCCAGTCTTCAGTGTCACATGATCCTTCAGAAATCATTCTAATATGTTGATTTGATACTCAGTTATTATAAATGTTGGAAACATTGGAAATGTTGGAATGTTTTGGAACCTTTTGGAACCTGTGATACTTTTTTCAGGATTCATTGAAGAATAAAAAGTTAAAAAGATTAGCATTTATTCAAAATATAAATATTTTCTAACATTCTAAGCCTTTACTATCACTTTTAGTCAATTTAACATCCTTGCTGAATAAAAGTATTTATATCTTTAAAAAAAAAAAAAAAAAAAAATTACTGAGCCCAAACTTTTGAACGGTAGTGTGTATATTGTTACAAATGATTTCTATGATTAATGCTAAATGCTGCTCTTTTTAAACTTTTTTATTTACCAAAGAATCCAGAAAAAATATTTCATGTTTCCAACATTGATAATAAATCATCATATTAGAATGATTTCTGAAGGGTCATGTGACACTGAAGACTAGAGTAATGATGCTGAAAATTCAGCTTTGATGACAGGAATAAATTACATTTTAAAATATATTAAAATAGAAAACCAATATTTTAAATTGTAATAATATTTCACAATATTACTGTTTTTTTCCTGTATTTTTCAACTAAATACAGGCTTGATGAGCATAAGAGACTTCTTTCAAAAACATTAAAATAGTAATTTTTCAAAACTTTTGACCAGTACTGTAAATAAATAAATATATATAGTAAATTCATCATGTCATATTTACATTAATAATTAGCAATTTCTAATTTAAATGTATAAATTAAATATACAAATGTATGTGTGAAAAACACATAAAACATTTTTTTTATAAATAGTTCATGTATTTATATCAAAAATATTATTATAAATTTAAAAAAAAAAAATCATCAAATGTTTTACATGTATTTTTAATTATACATTAAAAAATGTATGTAAACGTAAAATTTGACTTTTTCTCTCACCCTTCTTCAAGTCACCATTATTTAAATAGCGATTTATACAAAACAGAATGTTTCAAAGCAGCTTCACAGTAATAAGCAGGAAAACAACAATCAATGATGCAGACTACATCAAATATGAGACAAATTCAAGAATCAGTTCAGTGTTGATTCAGTTCAATAACTGTGTGAAGTTCATCAATTATGAAACGAGTTCAATTCAGCTATAAGAAGCTGACAATAGTGTAATAATTATTCAGCTCGGTTTAGTTCAATGTTGATTCAATTAAGTTCAATTACAGTGTGGATGTTGCAAAATTCGTTAATTATAAAACAAAGTCGATTCAGTGATAAATCAGCTCAACAGAAGACGGCAGTGACATCAGTTCTCCTTTTCACACGTCTTCCCCTCATTCATAAAATGGCTACAGCTGCCGATGTCGAATTTATGGACAAAGTGGAGGGGGAAGCAAACGCAGCATGTTTTTGCAGTTGTTCTTTTCTGGGAACACGGCGTCATAAAACCCTAAAGTGCCTAAATCTCATATCCTTTTAAAACTATTTTCAGGCCTCTCCACCTTATTCAACAATGATGCTTTGATAACAGCATGGGCCTTATGTTACACCTCATTTCAGGGAAGACAAAATGTGTAAAAAGGTACCAAAGAGGCCAGTTCGACATTTTATAAGGCCTGCAAGAACAGATGTGCCAGTGGGATACGAAAACAAAAAAGCCTATTCAGATCTATGAAAGAAAATAACGTAACTAGGAAAGAAGACACTTTTTGCACCACTAGGGGGTAGTTGCTAGGATGTTGCTATGTGATTGCGAAGGTGTTATGAATGGTTGCTAGGCAGTTTGGGGTGGTTTCTTGGGCTTGTCCATGTAAGTTTATAGAATGTTTTTGACTGGGGTCATGCCAGTAGTCCAGATTATTAAAGGGATGGTTCACCCAAAAATGAAAACTGTCATCATTTACTCACCCTTAAGCTGTTGTAAACCTGTATGAGTTTTTCTGTATACCGACATTCTTCAAAATATCTTCTTTTGTGTTCAGCAGGAAACAGAAACTCATACAGGTTTGGAACAACTTGAGGGTGAATAAATGATAGTTTTGATTTTGGGTGAACTATCCCTTTAAACAATAATAATAATAATAATAATAATTTTGCATTCTTTAGATTTAATTTTAATTTTCTTAAATTTAAATATTACATTCAAATTTAAATAAAATGTATTTAAATATGAACATTCATAATTTTCAAATTCTCATTTTAAACAATTTAAATATACATT
>RJVU01053643.1:7727081-7779719 GCA_003731715.1 Anabarilius grahami | reverse complement strand
GTATATTCATTTACATATTTAAAATGAGAAATTTACTAAATCTTCAATGTAAGAGGTCCAAATTAAATTTAAGAATTATCCAAAAAGTAAAAATAAATAAATAAATAAATAAGCATCTTGCTAGTAAAGATTTGATGGATGAGGACTGCAATCAAAGTAAAGACGATTGCGGTGACGTACAGGAGTCGTACATTAAGCTAGGGCTGCCCTCGACTAAAGATTTTTCTAGTCGACCAGTAGTCGTTCATTTAAGCCATTAGTCGACTAATCGCACATTTATATTAATAAGCCATAAATCATAATAATGAGCCTTTAATCTTCTATGTAATTAGCCTAATCAGCGCTCAAACTCGCATAAAGCTTTCCTCAGCGCACTGGCAAACATAACGATTATGTGTTGTGAAAAAACGGCAAGGAAACTGTCTAAACATTTCAATAATTTACTGATAATGTTTTCTCTGTTTTCGGCTGCAGAGATTAAGTCAACGATGCTGACTCGTCATCTCCACAGTAGTGGACGCGCATATATGCAAATTTCATATGGATTGCATAATCTGAGAATATTTATTTTCCTTTTGATTTGGCTCGGTTCATGTTTGTTACGTGCTCAAGTTCACTGAGACCGAGAGCAGAAATCGCATCCTGATTGCTTTCATTGTTTTATAAAAGCACAAAGTTTTGCTGTTATTGTGAGTTTACAGAAATAAAAGTAGACCCGTTACATTTTGCATTACTCTTATCTATACATTACTCTTAATTTAAATGCAGTGATCACACCGGCGCCTCCATGTCATGCAGTTAACACGCTCTCCACACAAGCTGTGTGTGTAGAGCGTGTTTACTGCATATTATTTGAATATGCGCCAAAAAATAACGCACATTTATCTAGGACTAGGCTAACATTAGAGCGAACGGACTTGTAAAGTTGCTACTACTTACATGTTTCAAGTGATAAGCCATATTTGAGGTCGATGAATCATAGGCGAATGTTTGGATTTCCTGCCGCTAACGATCTCTCCCTCAAGGAATGCGTGACCTTGGCACTTCCTGTGGAGTTTTTTTTTTTTTTTCTGCGACTAACTCACTAATAAAATCTTGGTCGACCAAGCCTCTTCAAGTCGACTAACGGTTATTCGACTATTAGGGGGCAGCCCTACATTAAGCACATGTGAGTCTGTTATATTGATGCGCAAACAAATCATGTATGAGCGCTCTCAACACACTGAACGCACATTGTATTTATGCACAGACACACTTCAGTACATTCACGTTGTTTTCACATACATTCAGGATAATGTTTTGATTTGTCTTGTGTATGTTGCTGTGTACTTTAGTATATATGCAAGGTCAAGGCGGTTGGTTTAGGTTTTTTTGGCATCTCCATGTGGTCCTGTTCAGTATGGCAACTTGACTTGTCTAAAATGTAAACAAGCTCTTTGCTGTTGCACATACTATACACTGAAACGTACATAAATGTATGAATTATATGGAATCAGATCATTTGGTTGTTTGGTGTCCTTTTAGAGTCTGCAAGTGTCCTTTTTTGGAAAGACACCTAAATTTTCCTTGAAAAAAGCTTAAAAATACAGTTTTGTGAAAATCACACTTCAATCTGATGGTTTACTTTGCTGGATAAAGGCAATTATGGCAAAATTGACATGTTAAACAAGATAAATGGTGCATGCTTAATTTCACGATAAGTGTGCGATTAATCGCACTTAAAAATTTTAATCTATTGACAGCCCTAGTTTAAACATGAGGTATAATTTGTTTTGAACGGGCAATCTTTGGTTTTAGTAATCTATTACTTTGTTTCCAGAGCTAATAGATTTGGCTTGAGGGCTATATGAAGTTTCTTAACTTTATTGAAATTAAATCCTATACTACTAACTACAGCGCTGCTTTTGTACGTTTGACTGAACTGTTTGCTTGTGTTTATTTCCTATTTTACTTCTTATACTGTTATATTGGCTATTATTGTTAAAATATCCGTTAGTGATTTCGACTTCAGTGAAAGTTACATTAATACGCCATGAGATGTCTTTATGATTGAGTCAGTCAATCGCAAAGACTTTTAAATTGAAATGGACTTTAACCAATACGTTAAAGATCTTACAAGACGCAAATGACAAATGCATTGACTAGTGCTGTCATGGGAATGTCTTAAATGTTAAAAGGACAAAGATATCACTTTCCTCAGCAGACATTCAAACTGATTTTGTGATTATGAATATAAGATTGACCTGAAGAATATCAGCTAGATGCAGGTAATAGATGCTCTACATAATACTCTACATATTACAGTGAGCTTCAATGATGCAACTAAACATTCCTTCATTAATAGTTCTAAAGTGACGTTTTAGAATTAGTAACGGAGGCTTGGGCTCAACTGTTAAACTGTCAACTTGAGATTTGAATCCGTGGTGGAAGTAGTTCCTCACAAAAGAGGGTTTTTAAAGACACTCCGTTGTTGTTCTTATTTGTTTACACATTTGTGCCATCGAACTGTTGCATGAACACAACATCTCACTCAGCCGTGCGATATGGCTGCATATCAGCATGCTGTGATTGCCTACAGCCTCGTGCCTAGGAACTAGAGTTATCAGAATTAAACAAACGCCAAGAAAGTCGGAAATTCGTAAACACGTTTACGAATTTCGTTACTACTACTATCATCAAGAAAGATTAAGATTAGGGTTTACAAAAATGTTGTCGTTACTTGCGTACACTGCCCGTGTCTTTTAGTTTTTTAGGTATTATGAGGGTTGCGCTATGTGCACAGAGCATACTCACAAATTCACACACGGGAGCTTTCATGCAGCAGTATAAATATTTTAGCTGCTAATTATGGTGAGGGGGCACAGACATCGGGCAACATAGAGCTTGTACGTGTATGCGTGTGTGTGTGTTTGATGGAGAAGCAAGGCTACCGAGAAGACCGGTAGAACAGGACCAACACAAAAAGCTTTTTCAAAAGGCCGGAAAACGAGTCGAGTTCCAGGGTCTTTGTGGGAACTCCATGCAGAAGCCGCACAGGTCGGCCTGTGTGCTGAGAAACTAGGCCACAGTGTTTGTCACTGCAGCAAGGTGAGGGGCTTATGGGTAGAGGAATGGAAGGGAGACAGCAAAGCACCCAAATAACCTCTTCTCTCCGCCCACTATCTGGCAAACCCACAGCTACACACTCCTAGCAAATTCCACAGGCCGACTACAAACAGTTCATACCTGTATGAGGCCACTGAGTGAATGCAGACACCCCATTAAAAGAGAAGCCTGTGTTAGGAGCATCCAAAGAACAGAGAGGGAGAGGAAGGTCGTAAGGCGTTAGGAATGTGATTTTGCGATCTTTATAAGGACAAAAAGGCCATGCCAAGACACGCCGGAATCAAACGACTGTCTGGTCTTTTTTTAACAATAAAATAACGAAATTGGTGAGGGTCAGACGTTCTGACATTTCAATTTAAACCATGTATTACGTTGCAAGAAAGTTTGTTTTATTTACTCGCCAAAGCCAATTTCAGTAACACTTTAGTATAGGGAACACATATAAACTATTAACCATGACTTTTGCCCCAATAAACTCCTAATTTACTGCTTATTAATAGTTAGTAAGGTAGTTGTTAAGTTTAGGTATTGGGTAGGATTAAGAATGTAGAATATGGTCATGCAGAATAAGGCATTAATGTGCTTAATAAGTACAAATAAATAGCCAATATTCTAGTAATATGCATGCTAATAAGCAACTAGTTAAAAGACCCTAAAATAAAGCGTTACCCCAATTTCTACTCCCATTTGGAGCTTGACAAGGGTTCATTTTGGAAGCCATACTTAGTGGTTGCATCTTTATCAATCATCCTTTATAGCAACAAACACATTGCAAAAGAATCTGGCATGATGTTATTTATTTATTTATTTACTGTAGTTATTTATGGCTAATAGCTGATAAGTGATTTTATAAAGCTATACTATAAAAATCATTAAAACTAAAAGATGCACCGATGTATCGGCCAGTTTATCAATTTACAACCATCGGCATATTGGCTATAGCATGAAAAAGGTTGATATAACAAACTGATGGCTTATTAATTAACTGTATACCGAAGGCACTGAGCTGTATGTCTGTTGCATAATCCAAGAATAATCCATCATTTAATATCCCTGATGTGTTGCTGTCTGCGTTTTAATGTTAATCAAACAAAAAAATAAAAAAAAATAATCGCTCACTACTCTTGACTAAATAACTTTTGTAACTTTCATAAGGATTAATATGTATAGGGCCCTATGATTTCCGCAACGCTGAAAGTGCGGACGGAATCGTGGAATCCAGTAATAAAAATGAAATTTATTGTATAACGCAGAAGACTTTTAATTGTATAGCGCAGCTTTTTAATGAAGCAACAACATATTATAGATAGGACAGGACAAGATAGGCTATTAAAGGGATAGTTCACCAAAAACTGAAAATTTTGTGTTTATCTGCTTACCCCCAGGGCATCCAAGATGTAGGTGACTTTGTTTCTTCAGGAGAACACAAATGATGATTTTTAACTCCAACCGTTGTAGTCTCTCAGTCGTATAATGCATGGCAATGGTAACAAAATTTATGAGAGTAAAAAAAAACATGCACAGACAAATCCAAATTAAACCCTGCGGCTTGTGATGACACACTGATGTCCTAAGACACGAAACAATTGGTTTGTGCGAGAAACCGAACAGTATTTATATCATTCTTTACCTCTAATACACCACTATGTCCAACTGCCTTGAGCATCCAGTTGGTGAGGTCTGAAAACGCGCTCTGATGCCGGATGTGATCTCTCGCGTGTATATGTCAATGAGTGCTAGAGATCACTTCCGGCATCAGAGTGCATTCAGACCTCACACACCGGATGCTCAAGGCAGTTGGACATAGTGGTGTATTAGAGGTAAAAAATGATAATTTAAATAAATGCTGTTCGGTTTCTCGCACAAATCGATCGTTTCGTGTCTTAGGACATCAATGTGTCGTCACGAGCCGCAGGGTTTAATTTGGATTTGTCTGTGCATGTTTTTTGACTCTTATAGATGGAATTCCCATTGACATGCATTATTTGACTGACCGACGGCAACGGTTGGAGTTAAAAATCATCATTTGTGTTCTACTGAAGAAACAAAGTCACCTACATCTTGGATGCCCTGGGGGTAAGCAGATAAACATCAAATTTTCATTTTTGGGTGAACTATCCCTTTAATATTCTTTCATTGTGCAAAAGTATTATAATATGAAAGGCTCCAATACAGAGAGGCACAAAGCAATTATATGCATCCCCTGTGCAGAATGATGCGCTTGAAGCAACATGGAGTTGCTTGAACGCCCCTATGTAGCAGTTTATTGAGCATTTTCTTTTAACAGTTTTACATTTCAGTTACTGTGTGTAAAGAACGATTCATAGCGCTCTATTCTCCAGTGTTGTGTGATCTAACAGACACCCGGTAGAAAGTAACATGATTTAGAAACAGCAATAAACTCTATTAAGATGAAGTCCTTTTATGCAAAACCATAGACCTTTATCTACTGAAGCACAAAAACAAGTAAAAGAAGACTCAATTCAGTGGCCTATTTGTGTGCTGTATGAGATGTGTGCGCAATGCTTTTTGCAAGACTTTAAACACGGCTTTATAAACTTACGAGAAGATTCAGCACTGGCCCCAACAGACTTTTACACAAGATCGGAAAAAGACCAGAGCGTCTTTTTCACAAGCTCTGAAAGGTAGATTAAATGAGAAAGCACGCGTTGGAGATAATGTATAGACTGACATTGTGTGAAAATGATTGTTAAAACAAAGGTGCCGCTTAAATATATAAATAGCCTACAGGTATCGATTTTTTACACGTTGCGTCAATGCATTGTTAGACATTAGATCGATGTATTGATCTATATCGATGTATTGTCACACCTAGTGCTGATATACATTGTATATCACTAAAAAATAATAAAATTAATTAGTACATTTCATATATTGAGCTGAATTATTTATCAACAATTTCATCAACAGGCTTCCCTGCACTCTAGATACCAGTATTGGCCATTTAAAACCCATTTCAGTCAACCATAAATGAAAAATTATTTAAAATAAATAAATGTAAAAAACAAAATCATGAAAATTACATCGATACAGGCTAAATGTTTAAGATTCAGCGCCAACCCAAAGCACCTTGACGTGTTGATGGTATCAAAGCCTGAGGACTCGCAGTACGAACCCAGATGTTAGCAGTAAGTCACCGGTGTAAGTAGAAAGCAGAAAATAAGCCCAGTTCTCCTGAAGTACTTCAAAGGGATCCTCACTTAAACCTAAGTGTTTCCCTGAGGCTTCCCGAGCCTGAGACAGGGGTTTTAATAAAGAGCATGAGAGCTTCATGATGGTAATTACAGAATGGGCAAGAGCTATAAATCCCACTTAAAGGGCTGTGCAAGGTATTATCCAGGAGGAGAACAGGAAGAAACCATCAGTGCAGGATATGAGGTAAGGGTTCATCTTTACTACCTTCAAAATGAGAGGAAGGCACATTGCAATGTATAGGAACAAACATACGTCATTGGATCAAAGAGTAGATGCTCTTCACTTTTGATTAGCACCACAAAAGTGGTCAAAACGTGGAAGATGGCTGGACAGGAAATGTGGATGAAGAAATGGATACGAGGCTCTAAAAACTGAGAGAACAAGCCGCTTTTTAATGGCCATTATTCTCACGGGAAAACAGCCCAGACAGGTACTTCCTGTGGGAGTTATGTATAGAATCCTCTAAGGGAAAACATGAGGCACAGTGCGAGTTTCTGAGATTATAACACAAGGCTAACAGGCTCATATAGCCATAAAAACACCGTAACCAATGACCATTACAACATCTCTGCAAGGTCATCAAGTACAAACTCTTGCCTGTTAAAACTGAGCCACAATATATCAATAAAAAAAAACCCACAAACGTACTAATATCTTTATGTTCCTACAAGATTCTGCAAAGCATTTTTTTTTTAATATAAGGACATACAACATGGGTTCACTGAATAAACACCATTATCTGTCGCTCACCTGATGGATCCAGTTACACAAACACAAGCAAATTCTAGGAATTCCTCAATTGAGGTCCCAGTGGGGAACACTGCGTTCAGAATGCACACAAAACAAAGACACTACTTTGTACTGTCGTAACACAAACAAAATACACCACAAATGTTGTTTACACAGGATTTGGGCTGTCGTCCAATACTCTATGTTTTGAGATATGACATGCGGGAATATTATTTATAATAAACTTGATCCAAAACCTCTCCTACTAAAAGGATTGAGGGCATGGCAGTTCCTTAGTCAATGTTTTTTATGAGTCAGTATGTTTTTGAAAAATCTGTATTTTAAACTTTTCCATCTGAAACTACCTACTGTGATACAGTGACTCAAAATATGTTAATGATTACGCAATTTTTTTCTTTTTTCTTTTCTAGTGTTAAAATTGTTCTCATAAAAGCAATAGTTATTACCATACATTTTTTGTTATACTGCCATTTTGTTTTTGGATTTAAGATGCAATGATGCACGTCATCTCAAAAGGGAGGATATGGGAAAACAAAAAAAAGACATCAACTATACATGCTGCATTCCTGAAGTCCTGAGATCACTCTGACCTCTTGCATTCACTGTAAATGAGAGATGTGAGAGCACCAGCACTCCCTAAACCATTTCACTCAAACATGTGAGAGCAAAGCCAGATATGGATATGGATAACCAAGGAGAAGGCGTATGGGCCATCCAATGAGTATACCTCTGTTAATGGCCAATCAGGAAAAATCGATATGGCGAAAGCTTTGAGAATTCACAGCCATTTTCACAATAAACTTAACAGATTGCCCATTATATGAAGTCTGACAGTGTAATGTGAAGAGCCAAAGAAAATTCTTCGTTTTCATTAAAAATACATTTTATCAAAGTCACACATTACACAAATAGTGGATCATTTTGAATGTGCTAGGCATTATAACAGCAGTAGAGAACTGGAAATTACTGTAATTGCTTTGATTAAAGGGAAATGAAAAGCAGAGAGGCCATTATACTGTAGCTACAAATCAGACGGTCGCATAGAAAAAACACTAAAGTGGCGTTGTGACACAATTGACACAATTTAAATTGCAATTAAATAGCTTGAAGTCACCAAGGTACATGCTTTTGGTTGCTAGTAAGAATTCCCACATGATTCCCATTGGTAGTCACTGCAACACATCTATCTATCTGTCTCTCTCTCTATCCATCCTTACTTCCGTCCGTCCATCCTTCCATCCTTCCTTCCGTCCGTCTGACCGACCGTCCATCCGTCCATCCATCCATCCGTCCATCCATCCATCCATCCATCCATCCTTCCTTCCTTCCTTCCTTCCATCCGTCCATCCTTCCGCCCGTCCAACCAAATGACTGACCGACCGTATCCATCCATCCATCCGACCAAACGACTGACCGACTGTCCATTCATCCATTCATCCATCCGACCATCCGTCCGTCCATCCTTCTGTTCATCCATTCATCCGTCCATCCATTCATCCGTCCGTCCGTCCGTCCGTCCGTCCATTCATCCATCCATCAATCCGTCCGGCCATCAATCCGTCCATCCATCCATTCCTCTGTCCGTCCATCCACCATTCATCCATTCAACCATTTATCCGTCTGTCCGTCCGTCCGTCCATCCATCCAACATTCAGTTTCTCTCTATATAACTAATTGTCCATAAAACCTATAAAACCTTTAAACTTCAAGGAATTTTAACCTTTTTTTGCCAAGCCAACATTCAGTTTGTCAGATTTAGTTGTTCTAGTCAAAATTAGTTACATAAATTGCTTTGTATTGCAATTTATTTTTAATTTACAATTCAAGTTGCAATTTTGCATTCTGTATGCTACCTCAGTTCAAATAAAAACTCAGATTCAAGGAAAGAATGTCTAATTAAAAAGGAGTTCTCTATTCATTTCCGAATGACACGCATTCCAGGTGTGAACGCTGCTTAACACTGATTCAGCTGCTTATAAAACAAGCCCATATGAGGATATCTTTTAAACAGAGACAAAGTCAGGGGTCTGATGCGTAATAGAAAGTTTCAGATATTCTGTTGTGAAATTACTTGGATGTACTAAAAACCCACTGATACCACACCAGAATCTCTGGCGATTCCCAGGAATGTGTTTGAAAAAAAGACCAGAACCAGTTCTCCTCTTTCCCCAGTGCTTCAGCTATTGGAAAGAATTTTACCATCTTTAATAGCTCAATTTTTATTTTCATGCAAGTTCAACAACAGTGACAAGATGAACCATCTCTTGGCTCTGTGATGTTTGCATTGCTCACAAACTTTTTTTTTTTTTCCCCAGCCACAGCTGCAAACTCAAATGTGTTTACTGGAAGAGGACATCTACGTGCAAAATTTCACCGGTCATCTGTCTGGTGTGGGCACAGCATTACAGCCCCCCTAAAGTTCCCGAGTTTGTTTACTTTTGCGGTGAGCAGTCCAGTAAAACATTGTGTTCGGTTTCGTCACTCAACGGCCAAGTGCTAATCATGCCGTCCTGGCTGTTTCACATACCACCTCCTCACCATCTGAAAGAGGAGACTTCCAGCTCCCCAAACAGATTTAACCCTCACACTTACAATCTACCACTTAAGACACTTTAAAGTCAACATAAAACGAGTTCGCAAACATTCGACTTGCATAGTATGATGTTTTTCCCAAGCGATATTAAACAGGATATTTAAGAAAAAAAAGGTAATGGGCTGAAAAATAAGGTTTGGTGATGTCTACTGAAGTGAAAGTCAGTTTAGAGGCAAAATAAGTTATTACATTTCGATTAAATCAATGCAACAAGAAAAGGAAGATGTAATAAGAAAGTCAATTTTAATTTCATGTTGACTTTAAGTGCAAAAAAGACCACAATGTCCCCGTTTTCACCTTTTCTCTTTGTATATTCACTAACTTACCAATCCAAGCACCTAGTGGCCATCTCAAATGTCTATAAAGAACACAAGGTGCCAAGCAATAAACAACAGGCATAAGATTGTTTGGCCAGACATGAATAATCAGATGTTGGTTGCGGTGTTCAATAAGCAAATGTAAATGCAAAAGCCTTGGGCAAACAAATCTAGTCTCTCACAAGGTCAAGACAATGGACAGTGAGAACAGTGGCACGTCCTGATTTATTGCTGCACACAGTATGCGGTGTTATGCCGAGCCTCTGTGATATCTTGCCATGTCAGAGCGACCAGCAATTCTCCATTCCGGAGAGCAGCCTGGGAACTTTAGCACCTGCATCACCTGCTCAGAAACAGCTGTGAGGACTGGAGAGGAAGAAGTTAGAGGAAGAGAGAGCACGGAGGGTCATATGGGCCATATATACTCAGCTACAGCTGCACATGGCCCATGTTTGTTCAACACGACACTGTGTTTCTTAAAATGAACAACTAATTATGTACAGTGTAGACTGTGGCCTATATGGACTAATATAATATTCTAATATTACAACATAAGGCAAAAGCAAAACAAAGATTTTATTGTGAGCTAGTAAACGCTAAAGATTAGTCTGAATGCAACGATGTAGGTTCAATCCCAGCAAGAAGCAAGAATTGTGACAAGATTGTGCTCTTGCGAAAAGCACTGTAGTCTAGTCCCCGCAGTATAACCATAGTGGCATTTGATAATGATGACATAGAATCATAAAATTCAATCAAAAATTCATTCTATTCTATTCTATTCTATTTTAAAACGTACATCACTGTTCAAAAGTTTGAGGTCTAAGGTTAAATGCTAGAGCTGTCTTTTATAAAAATGAAATAAAGTGCTTTATGTTTTAATAAATTTGCACTGCATAGTCTTCACTGTATAAATTAAATATGATAATGAATCTTTGTTACATCTACAAAAGTGATTTTCTCTTTGTGTTTTGTTGTTTGATTAACATTAAAGACAGACGGCAGCAGATATATTAGGCTGCTGTCACTTTATGAGCGAATGCACAGATGCAATATAATTTCTTTCTCAATTGTTTACGATCATGTAAAGCAACTGTGTTTACAATGATACTCGCCGAGACTGGCATTTTGACATAATTGTGCATGTGTGTGTCCGTTCAAGCACAAACACACGGGGAAGAGAACAAAATTCGGTGTTTGCATGCTGTCTATGCTGCTCTGTGTTTGTGCGCAAAGAAAAAAGCGTGTGAGTCCTGAATTGAGTTCTCTTTCACGTATTGCAATTATTTGATTAAAAAATAAAAACAGTAATATTCTGAAATATTATTCCAATTTAAAGCTGCCGTCTAACTTTTTTTGTGTTCAAAATTTACAAAAATTATGTAATGAGAATGTACAACATGAATCCATTTTCCAAACCGTGTTTTTGTCCTACCCTGAATCATTATGGTACACTTATGATAGGTGTTTATATTCGGACTATTTCAGACCGGACTGGTAGGACCCGCCGCAGAATATCGCAGTAACTGCCTGACTCGCCATAGACATACACGGAGAAATGTAGCTCCGGCTACAATGTTCTTCCGCAACACGCGTGCAGTTCTGTTTATTAACCGCTAGAGGGCCAAAAATCAGGGACTGCAGCTTTAAAATAACTTTTTTATTTGAATAGATTAGAATGTAATTTATTCCTGTGATGCAAAGCTGAACTTTCAGCATCATTACTCCAGTCTTCAGCGTCACATGATCCTCCAGAAATCATTCTAATATGATGATTTGAAGCTTAAGAAACATTTCCCATTATAATCAATATTGAAATCAGTTGTGCTGCTTAATATTTTTTGGGAAAACGTGATACATACATTTTAGGATATTTTGATGAATAGAAAGTGCATTTATTTGAAATAGAAATCTTTTGTAACATTTTTGATACAGAACTTATTAACATGTACTGATGAATCGACTTCAGTAACACCAGGAACGTGTGTTAAAAGTAAATAGTGTTTGATGTTTATTTCATGTTGACTTCAAGAGTGGAATAAAACATTACCTTCTTGTCTTCATTGGTTTAACTGATGTCCTGAGGGCAAGAGTTTAAAGGACTAGCTTTTCAAACGGGTTGCAGAGATGAAAGGGCAACTAGCGCACAATAGTGAACTCGGTAACTTTCCATCAACTGTGTCCACAACTCAGTCGAGTGAGCGCATTAGCAGGGGTGAGCGGAGTGGTGGTGAGCTATTAAACAGACACGTGTAAACACACTCTAAGCTGGACATACACCAACACTGAGCGGGAGGTCAGCGAGGGTGCTGCTCATCTCCACGGGTGCAAAATATACGTTCTTCCACATCTCCAGTTACTTTTGAGTATAGTAGTCTGAGTCATCCAAATTAACTGATGTTTGAGGTATCTTTAGGCCTCTCTGAAAATCGCTGACCTGTCTGGCCACCAACCCTGAACTGACATCAAGCTAAACTAAATATGCTACTAGCTAGGGCTGTTGCGATTATTCCAATATTGTAATACTGTAATACTGACAAGCCATCCGGAGAGGAATGCAAGCAACCACCACAACCGGGATGTTCATGTTTTTTTCTTTTCTAGGGCTATGCCCTTCTTATTTAACATTCAGTGTAAAAGTTAATGATGATAAGAAGAGTTAAGAATATAATTTTTTTTTTTACACCAACTGACTCTTTCCTACTTAATTAAGACTCTTGTGTACCACTGTGATTTGTACAGAGGCTCAGTAGATATTCACAAAACAAGCAGAGAGTGAGAGAAAAAGGTTGACTGATTACCTGCGTCTGTCCTTCAGGTCAAGTCAAATATTCGTGAAAAAAAAAAAAAAAATGTTTTCCATGTCTGAAGAGGAAAGTGATATCTTTGTCGTAGCATCATTTCAATGTTTAAGGGTATTTCCCATGAATGGCCTGTTTAGTTTCAGTTTCATTAGTTACTGATTATGTCCTCGTTTGTTTCTATAGTTACGTATTAGTTTCATGTGTCTAATTTACATTCCTCTGTTCTACCGCTGTTTATAGCCCTGTGCTTCAGTTGTTCTTTGTCAGTTCTCGTTTATGCATTGTGTGGTTTGCGTTATTCACCTGCGTGTTCATTCAAAGTGTTTGAATTATTAATAAAGTCTGTTTTGTTTTTGAATCTCCTTCGTCTTTGTGCCTGCTGACCACATCATAACACTTATGCCTATTTATATAGCAAAAACATTTTTTTAAAGGGGTCATATAATGCCACTTTTACAAGATGTAAGTGATGTGGAGTTAACTATCTTAAAGTTATTGATTGCATATTCTGTCATGATAATCTATAAATCGCTCATGTGGGAACTGTTGTAAAATGCCTACAGAGCCAGAAAATATATGCTGCATGAAGACAGAACAGGTGTAGTTTAGTTTAATTACGGATATAACTTGTCATCTTGCTTTTATGAAATGCCATTGCATTTGTGTTACGTACTGTATTGCAATAACATGGCCTCACCCCCTTTGTTGTGTGTTCTTGGGGGCAGGATTTATGTAAATTTTAGGGTTAGTGATGTCACCAACCCGGAAAAAAGCTTGTTGTAGTCCCTACATGCCGTTTGTTGTAGTCCTTAAACAGAGAATTCTTTAAAAGAAAAAATCTTGCTTTGCTTTGAACTTTGAGCATCATAACTTTGCAGACGTTGTTTATGCTGTAACAGCAACATCACACACTAACTAAAGTTAAAGAAGTGAAATCGCAATGAACTACCCCTTTAAAAAAAATTATAATATCGCATAACGTGATAATGAGCCACTCAAATTCACCGCAAGGTGAACAGCCCTACTACTAGCTAAGCTTAATACGGCACATTAGACTTTAGGGTTGATGTTCAAGTACTAAAAGAACGCAAGTAGAATATCAACAAAAAGTATAGATATACAATATATTGAATTAAAATCAATACTGCAATACGGCTTAGAGCCATTGACTGTAAATTAAATACATACATGTGCTCCAAAGTGCTGTTTGCCCTTGCCAGTTAATTTCATAAGGAACAGTCTTTAATAGGCATTGAGGTACACCGTGTGTTCTACTCAGCTATATATAACCCTTACTAAGTCCACATTATCTGATGATGAAGCCGTAAAACACTTCATACTTATCCTCTATTAATCTCTAACATTACTGGAGCAAGACAGCAGCCATATCTGCTCACACATCCGTCTTAGTGTTGTGAGTGCTCGCTTTCACCTGTGGACTATTTCGGCTCAGACATTAGGCCACTTACCTGGCTGAGAACAGACCCTCCACCCTCTCACCTACTACCCGAGTAAGGGGAATGTCATAATGCCTTAATTGGCAGGTTGCGCTTGCCAATGCATAACAGAGACTGTGGTCAAGCGGTAAGAAAACTTGATGGAATAGCAATGATATTTGCCACTTAATTATGCATACCTGATAGTTCCAACTCTAAATTCTGACTTGATGAGCCACCTTTGAGCTGTTTTAATATATGAAAACCTGACTTAACATCATGCGAATGTTATAATAATGCTCCAAATCTACAATATCACCAATGATTATGCTAATAAACTAAGCTTTGGTGGAAGAATAGTTTATTGGTGGTTTATCATTATTAGTATTGCTCATTCTTGGGGTTAGAAGTTCAAATCCCAAAACGATTAGTAGATAGATTAGTTTTTTTTAGTGAATCAAAAACATACAGCACGACCAGTGTAATCCAATTCCCCAACAAATAAGAAGAAGCTTCATAAATAAAAGAAACAAATAAATAAAAAGAGCTCAATAGGCAAAGTACAAATCCAAAACAAATGACTAATGGGTTGGTTCTTTAGTGCATCAACGCACGACCAATGTAGCCCAATTGTCAACCAAATGACTCTATGAGAAGGTTTGTTAGGGAATAAATGAACAAATAACAAAATAAAAAGAGCATGATTGCCATAGTACAATTTCCAAACAAATGACTCTTATGAGCTGGTTCCTTATGAAACAATATATAGCATGATCAGTGTAGCCTGGTTTCTAAACACATGACTGCTCATGCAAATCTTTATTAGTAAATAACAAATAATAAAAAATAAAACCAGTATGAATGGCATAGTCCAATAATAAAAAATAAAACCAGTATGAATGGCATAGTCCAAATCACAAAGAACTGACTCTTATGAACCAGTTCTTTTTAGTGAATTAAATACATGCAGTGCGTCCNTGCTAGATTTTCAATAATTAATATATATATATATATATATAAATAAAACAAAAATGAGCAGCAGCATAGTCCAAATCCCAAACAATGACTTATGAACCGATTCTTAAGGCCCAGAAATACTACAAAAACAAACTGGCGTGGCATAATTTCGAACAAAATCAGGCCAAAAGTTTGTTTGTTTGGTGTTCGTTTCAGGAGCTTGAAAGAGCATTGAAGTATAAATATATTTTATTATCATGAAAATACCGGACAAGGCTTGAAGAACTATAAACCAAAGAAGATAAACCATATATTGTCGTAGTACTGTGTTTATTAATCATGTTTAAAGTGTTTCAATCTTCTGTTTATTCAGCTTCAGCAATAGTATGACGCCCATAGAGATTTCCTGGAATGACGTGCGTTATATCGTACTTCTGCAGGGCATATTTGGAGTTTCTGCGCAAGAGCGGCGTCTGGCTTTCAGATGTAGCAGCATTTAATACTGATCACAGAGCCGTGCTGCACTGACAATCTGCGCATTTAAAAAATTAAAATTAAAAAGCTAATCCCTACTGATGTTGCAGCAGTCTTTTAAAAACGCTCCAACTTGTGCTAAGAAAACCCCAAAGCTGTGGTAAAAAATTACTGTTTGTCAAATCTCCATTACTTTATTTTAAGATGGTCTAATGAATCTCCATTAGAGATGGTCAAAAACAAGTTACTCAGATTCATAGTTGGTTTCTTTCATTGGCTTACATACAATTACAGTACAGAAATATCTGGTGAATTTTAATGAGTGACACACTGTAAATCATTCGTTATAGCTAACGGACAAGTAAGGCCGGGTGTTCCAGAAGAGACAGACAGGAAGACAGCTCGACAGGGCGCTCCCAGCTACCTGTGGCCATTAGGGACAGCGCTGACAACCGTAATGAGGCCCTGGATTAAATCCAACCGTCCGCTCCAGGACGGGAAGGGAAACACATCAGCGTCACAAGTGAAGATGAAGCCCTTAAAGACAAGAATATAAGCCCTACGTTGGACTGAGTTGACAGAACACAAATATTTTGACATGCGTCAACATCAGCGGCAACATCATTCCATCTAAAATCACCCAAGGAGAGGAGGATTCACCTAATAATCCAGTGTCTTTTGAGGTAGTTTTGAGGGGGGGGGAAATGACGCAAAATGTGGCAGAGACACAAAAAAAAAAGTGTCACCATTGCTGGCATCATGGTCTGACTGCGGGTAATCTACAACCGAGCCAGCGTAAGAAAAAGGAAGTCATGCTAGCGTTTCTATGAATGAGACACTGAGTGTGTGGGATGAATCACCGCTCCCCTGTAAATCTGCAGGAAACTCTCTCCACGCAATGCCTAATTTCCCCTTCATATGCTTCAGTCGCACAAGAGGAAGAACACAGACGGATGCAAATGATCTCCGTTTACTCCTCTTCCTGCACTTGTTCATGTGGTTGAGGAGTCTCACTGGATTGGTCCTACCATCAAGCCGGATGAAAAGGTCTGAAAACAAACTACAGAGATAGAGGGGAGGATGTGCTAATCTAATCCACAGAAATGTTCTTAACAAAGCAGGTCATTCATTTTAGACAAATTCAAATGCCACTAGAAACGTCAGAAGGTTGCATCTTATCATAAGCAATAAGCCTTGTAACGCTAAACTTAAAAACAACACAGAAGTTTGGTTTTTTTGCAGCCTCTAAGGACAAACTCAACAGGAAAATGTTTTTTTCTTGTCATTGTAACTACCTATCAAAGGTCTGGTGTAAGAGTAAAATTTTTAATTTTATTATTTTTTTAAGAAATTAATAGTTTTGTTCAGCAAAGATGCATTAAATTGATCAAAAGTGACAGCAAAGATATTTATGATGTTACACAAAGATTTCTATTTCAAATAAAAGCTGTTCTTTTGAACTTTCTATTCATCAAATAATCCTGAAAATGTTTGAGCAGCAGATCATCATATTAGAACGATTTCTGAAGGATCTTGTGACACTGAAGACTGGAGTAATGATGCTGAACATTTAGCTTTGATCACAGGAAGAAATTAACATTTTAAAATATGTTAAAATAGAAAATAGTTAATTTAATATCTTAAATTGTAATAAGAGTTTACATTACTGTTCTGATCAGATAAATGTGAACATTTACACATTTGTTTTCTCTCATCACATTCAATTCAGATGCCAAAACTTGCTGTTTTGTTGCTAGGGGGTTGCTAGGTAGTTCTGGATGGTTGTGGTTTCTTACTGGCCGAGGACAAAAAATAGTCTCTACGATATTTCGGTCTCTAGACACGGATCTCCTCAATAAGCAGCATGATTGTCTGTAGCATTAACTGTGTGGGATGAGATACCATCAAAGTTTAATTGCTTGGGTTTAAGGAAAAATAAAAAAAATCAAGTCCTGACTTACACTGCTTATATGCTTAAAATTCTGTTTAACTCGGAATTCTGCTGCATTTCGGCAAGTCTGCTTCGTGTCATCATTAAAAGCATTTCAAAAGCACAAAAGTTGAGCAATGGGCTTTTATTAAGCATTTCCAGCCGCTATCCTAAATAAAAGGCTAGCAACAGACAAAAGGAAAGATAAGCCTTCCTTGAAGCCATCACCTATGCCCAAAGGTTAGATCATTCCTAACGTGTTTGGGCAAATGCCTGGAATCCTACCGGTTAAACAAGCGGTGCCAAAATCACACAACCCCAGACTGCCCTTGCAAAGCAACCCCGGCTATCACCACAGCAACCCCACCCCTGCCCCCATGATTTTCACACACATTCTTTCAGAATGATAGAGCGAGCCAGTGGTCCCTGCAACGGCTGAGAGCGATGGTTTTCCCCTTTATCCACCCCATACAGCGGTGACTAAGCCAGCTGGAATTCCTGCCTAATTATATGCCCACTTAAAGGGACAGATTCCTCTCTTCCCGTTTGCTTCTGCGACGCCACACACAGACAGTCTGATAACGAATGTTTCGGCATGCCTGAGCAGATGCTGAAGAATCCGACTAAGAGAGTCGGCCTATGAAGTGTGCACTTACATCACAGTCATCACAATAATTACATCACAAACGGGACTAAAATATAAGCCTGTACAATGCTACACGGGTGGGTCTAGGTCATATTTCACCCCAAAATAAAAAGGGGCAAAAAAAAAAAATATTAAAATAAAAATAAATAAAATAATAAAGGATATTATATGCAAGTTATGTTTGCATTTTAAACATGCCGTTAGACATGATTCTCCACTCGAACCGAGGTGCTACAGCAATCTGTTGCGGCACATTAAACAGCGCCAAAACGGTATTTATTGTTTGAATTTCGTAATAAAATTGACAGAATATGAAAGAGGAGACTTTGTTTCACATCAGAAGTAAAAAAGCACAAAGCTTATTGCGATTTAATGGAGGCACACTACAAAGCTTTGTTCATTCATCAAATGAAAACTAGGGCCCAATTCCCAAAATTCAGTTTTTTTCCATTTAAATTTTTTTGGATTCAGTTTTTTTCCCCATTTAAATTTTTTTGGACTCCATTTTAATGGATAAATTAAATTTTAGTAATCAAAAAGCATGCCTTCAAGAAACTTATACAATTTATTAAAAGTTTAATAAAAATTACATTTTTAGGGACCTACGAATACCTTTTTTTTTTTTTTCTATCAAATTCTGTTTTATTTTTACCAAATTCTTTTTTTTCTGGAATCCATTTTAATGGTTTAATTAAATCGTAATACTCAAAAAGCAACTAATTAATTTAATTTAAAAAATATATATATATATTTTTTTTTATTTCTATGAAAGGTTGTGTTTTTTCAGAAATTCTGTGTTGTGTATTTTAATTTTTTGGCAATCAAATGAAGGCATAAAACATTAATTTATTTTTTAATCATATTAAATTAAACTTTTCTGCACAACAGGGGTTTACTGTTAAAAGAAAAATTGATTATTACTTAAAAATATATGTTTTTTATTATTGCTGTTGTTATTGGTGTTAGTATTATTACACTGAGACATAGCTAAATTCTACTGTACAACAGTAATATATTTCTGTCACAATCTCTTTAAGTTAAACCGAACTTTTATTTTGACGGGTTGCCCTTAAGTCCTTTGAGTTTCTGTGTTTATGATATGACGATAGTTTTTCTCAAAACGAAAAGGTAAAATGCTCATGAAGTGACTCTCAGAGGAGCTCTGGAGATGAAGTTCATGTATTCAATGGCTGAAAACACCACGAGCGCCAAGCGTGCTTCAGTGTGTGTGGTAAATGAAACTACGCATCTGTGCCATTCATTCACAGAACATGAAGGATTCATATTTAATATGATATTTTTAATATATACTGTATTTAATACTGCATTGACACCATTTTCTTTTAGAGCTGCTGTGCAGCCAAAATTATATACCAGTTATTACTGTAAAGCTGCTTTGACACAATCTGCATTGTAAAAAGCGGTATATAAATAAAGGTGACTTGACTAATATGATATATTTAATAATATATTCATATTTCATATCTTTTTGCAGTTTAATATTCACAGACACTAGTCTATATCGCAATCTGATTTAAGAGTACTGACCTACTTTTTATTTATTCATCAAAATATTGAAAAATTCCATGACGTTCCGCATTATACAGTAAATTCCGGGTTTTTTTATGACTGGATTCCGTGTTTTCTGCATCGTGGAAATCATAGGGCCCTAGAAAACAGCATAGACTGAAAGATCAATTCTTGGGATTTAAGAATCAATATCGGCTCTTCAAAATGAGAATCGATTAAAATCAAGAAATCAATATTATTAACCCAGCCCTAATGTTATATATATATATAAAAATTTATATAAGCATTTATCTAAAATATTTTACATGCTTTTAATTCTGGGGCAAGAAAAGACGGTCCAGACATCCATAAAATAGTTGTCAACTGAACACTAGCATGCAGCTATTCTACTGAAGTCAACCGTCACTCAACTGGCACATGCTATTCTTATCTAGAATAAACTGTAGTTAAACACACAATAAAGTTTGACAAACATGTAACCTTGATGATGGCAAAGACATTCAGCATGATACTGTGAAGGGCAGACTGTCTTTGACTGTGACTCCAGCATTGAGCCGCTCTGGCGGAGACACAATGCTCCGGTGAAAGAGTTATACTGTCCGCTGAGGTTAATGAAGTATGCGGGAGAGGCAGAACACAAAGAGGAAGTCACACTATTGTGCTGCCTGGCCAGGCAGAAACCCAGCCTTTATATGTGGCAAGATAAACGGGCGGTAATTAAAACAAGGCCCCCATTCTCCGGTTGGCCGTTTTGAGAGAGTCCCCCAAGCGTTTGTTGGGGGCTGAATGTTTCCGGCCGTGGTGCGGAGCGGATGAGATCACTCAGAGGCAGCTCATTAAGTGATGAGTGCTTTCCCTCCCGCAGGGCGCCGCGGCTCGTTCTTCAGCTAGATAACAGAGACTGTGCTCGTAACTGAGTCAGCCAGTAGTAGTAGTAGTTAAATGTCTACATTTGAAATCAAAATAAACATTTATGCCTTCGGTTCTTTACACTGTCCATTTGACAGAAAGCATTTGACAAACATGTACATTTTTTTAAGTGGTGTTTGCGAAGGCAAGCGTCACCATTACTACTGCTGCTAATGCTTAGTGTTAAAGATTACTACAAAACTCACTACAAAAATCACAACTTTGTTGTGCAACAAAATTTCACAATTCTCACAAAAAATTGTGCAACAAACATGAACGCATCATGCAGCTCAATTTTTTTATTACCCTAACGTCTAATAATTTCACATGTTTTTATACATTATAAATTATTTTTTGCATAATTTATAGTATCAAATCTGATATGTCTAAATACTATTTTATATATTTTATATATTCCACCGCAAAAACAACTCTACATTAAGTTTTACATAATTTATATACATCAAATTTGATATATTTTAAAATGTATTTTTGTTATATTTTAAATGTATATTGTTGTGTTTTCTTAAAATAGCTAATTTACTGCAAATAATTTCTTTGATAGAGCTGCACAATTAATCGTTAAAAGATTGTGATCTCTATTCAAACACCCACACAATCTCATTCGAACATTCAGATCCAAACATTCAAATTATCACACAAGTACTGGGACAAAAGATAGCGCAGCTCTAGTACTTGAACAATCACTTGAAATTCGCTATATGAAAACAGTTTTGCTGGAAAATAATGAAAATGGCTGCATTGACACCATTTTCTTTTAGAGCTGCTGTGCAGCCAAAATTATATACCAGTTATTACTGTAAAGCTGCTTTGACACAATCTGCATTGTAAAAAGCGGTATATAAATAAAGGTGACTTGACTAATATGATATATTTAATAATATATTCATATTTCATATCTTTTTGCAGTTTAATATTCACAGACACTAGTCTATATCGCAATCTGATTTAAGAGTACTGACCTACTTTTTATTTATTCATCAAAATACTGAAAAATTCCATGACATTCCGCATTATACAGTAAATTCCGGGGTTTTTTATGACTGGATTCCGTGTTTTCTGCATCGTGGAAATCATAGGGCCCTAGAAAACAGCATAGACTGAAAGATCAATTCTTGGGATTTAAGAATCAATATCGGCTCTTCAAAATGAGAATCGATTAAAATCAAGAAATCAATATTATTAACCCAGCCCTAATGTTATATATATATATAAAAATTTATATAAGCATTTATCTAAAATATTTTACATGCTTTTAATTCTGGGGCAAGAAAAGACGGTCCAGACATCCATAAAATAGTTGTCAACTGAACACTAGCATGCAGCTATTCTACTGAAGTCAACCGTCACTCAACTGGCACATGCTATTCTTATCTAGAATAAACTGTAGTTAAACACACAATAAAGTTTGTTGTTGTAAATATTGCTGTATTTTCTTAAAATAGCTAATTTACTGCAAATAATTTCTTTGATAGAGCTGCACAATTAATCGTTAAAAGATTGTGATCTCTATTCAAACACCCACACAATCTCATTCGAACATTCAGATCCAAACATTCAAATTATCACACAAGTACTGGGACAAAAGATAGCGCAGCTCTAGTACTTGAACAATCACTTGAAATTTGCTATATGAAAACAGTTTTGCTGGAAAATAATGAAAATGGCTCAAAAAATTTATTGACTCCAACTCAACATCCCAGAACACCTATGCAACTGCATAGCAACGCCCTACCAACCACCCTAACTGTGTGGCATTGAGTACATCAGAATTGAAAAAAAAATTAAATAAATAAGATACGTCAAAGTAAACACTAAACAGGCCACATTATGGACCGTTTTAATAAGCAAACCTGTTTTTGCTTATTGCTGCTCTTGTCAGCACTTTATGGATTGGAATGTTTGCATGAAAAAGAAAAAGGGAGAACCAATTACACAGCAAATTAAAAACTGCCTAATACCTTGTGGTATTCAGAGCAAGAAAGAAATCTCCAGTTCTGAGTCATAAGACATTGTAATCTATTCGGCTAAAGCGCTTGACATTTCAGTGACATTTTCGCTTGGTCTCCACCCAACGGTGGTCAGCAGAGAGATGAAAGAAAGCATTCACCTGTCACCTGTGAAAGTCCACTCCAAAATCTCACTACTTCATCAAAACTCACGGCAGACATCCAACTCACTTCCACTGCCGTCCTAAAGAACATCACGGCAAACCAGAAGGCCAAAATTCCTTATTTGCATCTTCAAAGGACACAAAAGACACATTCCAGAGCTGCCGTTCCAGTCTGAACATTTTATTTTCCACAAACGACTCATAAGATACTTCTAACTTGCAAAATAAGCAAAGACGCCAACAGCAAAGCTTTTCACAAACACTGAAAATGGCATGCACTAACATACAAAGTGTGATCCAACTAAGATTTCAATTTAACATCCCAAGTTCCCAACTTTTGCTTAATTTCCTCTGTCTTTTGCCTGATGCAAATTTTGTGCTGCAAAGGAAAACACCCCCATCAAAAGGAATCATATTGCACAGACACATCTTTTACTGCGCTAAATACCTAATACGTGTGACATTTACAGCTTCGAGGTCAGTGTTATGATCAAACTGTAGCCAACAAGGTACAGTTTGGGTTTGCTAGTTCCTGCTAAAGGATTAGTTCATATAGTGGACTTCAACGGCTACCGGGTTCAACGGGTTAAAGGTCCAAATTGCAGTTTCAGTGCAGCTTCAAAGAGCTCTACATGATCCCAGACGAGGAATAAGGGTCTTATCTAGCGAAACGATCGGTCATTTTCTAAAAAATAAAATAAAATAAAATAAAAATTATATACTTTTTAACCACAAATGCTCGTCTTGCACTAGCTCTGCGATCTGCCACGCATTACGCAATCTATGTTGGAAAGGTCACACGTAACAAGCATTTGTGGTTAAAAAGTACATCATTTTTATTTATTTTTTTAAATGACCAATTGTTTCACTAAATAAGACCCTTATTCCTCAGCTGGGATCATGTAGAGCTCTTTGAAGCTGCACTGAAACTGACATTTGGACCTTCAACCCATTGGTAACTGTTGAAGCCCACTATATGGAAAAAAATCCTGGAATGTTTTCCTCAAAAACCTTAATTTCTTTTTGACTGAAGAAAGAAAGACATAAACATCTTGGATGACATGGGGGTGAGTAAATTATCAGGAAATATGAATTCTGAAGTGAACTAAGTAAACGCCTTTAAAAGTGCTCTATGTAAGAATGATAGCTAGTGGTTGAAATGGGTACTGCAGTCCAAATTCAAAATATTGTTTGCCCCGCCCCCTCCTCCTCAGGCTCAACGCTCTTGCGGGTTGCCAGTTTGAAGACACGCAACAGGAGCGAGCTCAATTGACATTGGAAGGCGAGGAGACTTACACACTATAAGATAATTCGATGATTTATTGATTTATGATGAGTTGATATCGCGTTTTAATATGCTTCCGTTCATAGAGATTTTTAGATGGATGCAGAGGCTTTTTAGGTCGGCTAGAATCTGCGATCTCTGACCCAGTTTGTTCGCTGGCTTTCATGGCTGCAATTCGCTGCGTGTGTTTTCCGCCAACTGGCAACCCGGGGTGGCGAAATACTATTGGGTAAGTTGGTAACGTGCTGTCTTGCACAGACCGAAACAAAAACAGAAATTCCGACACGGAACGCAAATTTCAAAGTAAAATAACTGGCTGTAGCAGTGGTTTTCAGAGAAACGAATATGTGAATTGAGCATGTTTAATAAATATCTGCAAACATATTATGGCATTTTTATGCTTTAGTACAGTCAAAAACTTACATAGAGCCCCTTTAAGTAATCACAGCCTTGCATTGCAGTCTTTTACTGGATCTCTTTCTGATGAGTCTTATACTTTTTCTGTAGGAAAAAAATACATTATGTAAAAATTGCAAAGTAAAATGTGAATTCTAAAAGCCAGTTCACCCAAAAATGAATATTCAATCATTATCCATTCACCTTTATGTAGTCCAAAACCTTTATGACTTTAATTTTCTGTGGAACACAAAAGGAAATTCTGAAGACTATATGATCACTCTTATATAAGACTAAAGCTTTCAAGCTTCAAAAAGGACGCAAAAGCAGCATAAGAGCCCATACGACTCACACAGACTTAAAGCAGTCCCTATGTAATGGTCAGTAAACAACAACCACTATACAAAACACGCTAGCAACAATTTAGCAATGCACTAAAAACCATCTGCATAATGCCTGGCCACCACACACCCAGCATCGTAGCGAAAAGAGTTTTGCGCAGCAGCATGTGGATAACTGCACCATATCTGCTGAATATTTTGCATCTCAACTCAACTTGAACTGTTAAGTAGTCTATCTGATGTGGGCTCTTTCCTGTGTGCAGACATTTGCAGTAAGCTCTATCTACTCTAAATGTAGCTGAAATGCAAAGTACAAGGCTGGTGAAGAACAAGTCCTGACTGGGTAATTAAAGAGCTGGGAAGAAAAAACGGCTAGGCAGACTGACTGGAAACCACTACCAGCCCTTGAAGAAACATCTGTGTTAAAGGAAAACAAGGTAATTATATGGAAAGAGGGAGGAACTGCTAAAGTATTTTGCCTTCAGAGAGAGGCGCTTTGTCTGCCACTGCAGCATCCTTCTGTCCAAAAACACCACAATAGTGGAAGACTACAACCAGACCTCTTCATGCGTTCTGCGCGTTTATATTGGCTTTCTGGATCTTTCTTTCACCTCGTTTTTTTTCATCTCTATGAAAAAAAAAAGTTACATTTCTCCAACGAAGTTCCTTGTTTTTTTTCCCCCGATTCACTACCATTGTCAGGAATTCGATATTTCAAGAACGCTTCCGGACACAAACTTTCCTGTAGACGAGGCCATTATCTTCAAAGTCTAGCACATATGAAACCCCCTGCAATGACCAGACTCCATTTTTCATTGTGAAAGTAAGGTAAAGGAAGAACCAAACATACACAAATATGCCCTATAACAAACTTGCACATCGTCTTCACTGTAATTTATAAACCAGCCAAGATATGAAGCCCATAGAATGAAAGCTGGATGACCCCGCTCTACTTAACTGATAACAATCAGAGAAAAGCTTTGTGATGACAGATGACTGAATGTAAGGATATCTCTGACAGACAAAAACTGTCACAGGAATGTACTCTATGATTGATTTGGTGCACAAAAAAAACATACTTTACATAAACACTAGCTATGCAACACATCAAGGTATTGCGAAATGCAGGAATTCATCTGCATCAAAGTTGCATTCTCAGCATTACCACAAGAGGCACTATAAAGTCCATTAGCACAAACTGCACTTTTTAATTTCTCTTTCAGGGATGCGTTTCCCAAAAGCATTGTTAGCCAACTAGGATCTCAAGTTCTGTTGTTAAGAACATAGTTCAACATCGGCGTTTCCCAAAACCATAGTTCCAAAGAACATTCAAACAGCATAGCAAAACTGTGAAACTACAGTCTCGATCTGTGGTTAGAAGCATAGTTTCTGATTAGTACGACATGCGTACTTAAACAGGTCATGCTTTCGAGCAAAATAAGCAAGTGTCAAGGCTTGAAATTGCGATCATTTAGGTTGCATATGCTCCCTCTAAATATATTTGGGAGCATTTGCGGGAGTGCAAATAATTCTTGTGGTGCGACCTCTTTTCTGGAGATGCGCCGGTCAGAACCGGACGGTTTTGCTCCAAACACACGATTGGCAATCGTTTTTTAGTTTTGTTTTGGGCAATCTGTTCTGGATTTGCACACAAACTGCATTGCAATCATTTCCCAAAATGTAATTTGTGTGAAATATTACCAAGTCTGTAAACAGGATGTTAACAGGCCAGAGACGGAACATGCTAAAGACTGGAGCAAAGAGGAGAACACAGACGCGCCAGCAGAGAAAATACTGTACCAGACACAGCTCACTTCATGATGCTCAAAGAAATATAAATATTGAATTACGGGTGGGGGTTTATATGAATGTATCTCTGAAGGGAACTGATTGTTTTTAGAAAAATTTAGATAGCATTTGCTTTTCCTCGTATCTACATATAAAGTAGTATTTATAAGTACAGCGCTGTTTTGTGTACAGCGGTAACCAAAGAAAAGCTATATCACTGTGTTCCATAAGTGCCACCTACTGTCAGAGAGTGGATTTGTATTTTCATTCAGTCTGTCTGCTGTTTTTGTTTTGTGCAGGTGTGTCTAAAAGGCAGGAACACACCGAGCCACCGGTCAGCCGTCGGGCAGTTTTTGTTCGTCTGCCGACTAAGTTTGCTCAGTGTGTTCCGCACCGTCGGCTGAAGTTGGTCCTCGTCGGCTTTTTTCGGCCAATTCGACATGTTGTATCGGCGTCGGAGTTCGTCGGTCCATCGGGCCATCTGATCATTCCGACAGGCGCAGAACTGACGTGCTACTTGGCTGTCGGCTGTCGAGTGTCGGTTTGGCGTGTCAGGGCAACTTTGGACCCAGACGCTGCCGACGTGAGCCAATCCCGCAGTCTGCTTTCATCGCCACTAATTTGATGGCGTCGACTTGGTGTGTTCCTGCCTTTATGTAGCATAATTTCAACAAATCTAAAGACAGACCACTGTGTTTTTACTTTAAGTCCAATAATTAAATCCAATTTAAATAAAAAAGCAACTGCTCACGCTCCATGCGTGTAGCATATTTGTTTGGATCATAATTAAAATGCAGTGGTGCCTCCAATGTCAAATGGCTACAGATATTTTTGTTTAAGACCAGTTTTGCCTGTTATAGAGCAAATAAACAACAAATAAATTTGCTTAAAGAGAGAGAAAAAAAACAGCAACTTGTTTTGGAATCGGCTCAAAATCGGAATCAGCAACAACGGCAACAAAAATAGTGAAGTAGTACTCAAATATCATGTTCGTTATTTACAGCTATAATCTGGCATTCATTTGATCTTGAAACAATTAATTAGTGAAAATGAACCACCTGTGTGATGTCATAAACAACAGCTCTATAAAGTTAAGGATTAGTCCACTTTTAAATAAACTTTTTCTGATAATTTACTCCGCCCTATGTCATCCAAGATGTCCATGTCTTTCTTTTTTCAGTCGAAAAGAAATTAAAGTTTTTAATGAAAACATTCCAGGATTTTTTTCCATATAGTAGACTTAAATGGACACCAAACAGTTGAAGGTGAAAATTAGTTTCACTGCAGCTTCAAATTGTTCTACACTATCCCAGATGAGAAATAAGGATCTTATCTAGTGAAACCATTGCTCATTTTCTGAAAAAAAATAAAAATTATATAAGTTTTAACCATAAATGCTCATCTTGAACTAGCTCTCTTCTTCTTCTTTATTAGAATTCCGGCAGTGTAGACACTGCTAAGTGTATTACTGCCCTCCACAGGTCAAAGTTTTGAACTAATTTTTATATGCAATATGCTAGTATATAACAATTAGTTCAAACTTTGACCTATGGGGGGCAGTAATACACTTAGCAGCGTCTACACTGCCGGAATTCTAATAAAGAAGAAGAAGAGAGCTAGTTCAAGATGAGCATTTATGGTTAAAACTTATATAACGTTTTTCAGAAAATGAGCAATGGTTTCACTAGATAAGACCCTTATTTCTCATCTGGGATCGTGTAGAACAATTTGAAGCTGCAGTTAAACTAATTTTCACCTTCAACCGTTTGGTGTCCATTCAAGTCTACTATATGGAAAACAATCCTGGAATGTTTTCCTCAAAAACTTTAATTTCTTTTCAACTGAAGAAAGAAAGACATGGACATCTTGGATGACATGGGGGTGAGTAAATTATCAGGAAAAGTTTATTTAAAAGTGAACTAATCCTTTAAATCAACAGTCGTGACTAGCTAGTTAATTTCTCCATCGATGCGTCTATGGTAGTAGTTGAGCAGCGAGATACGTTGCTGTAGGGCTGCACGATTAATCGCATGCAATTGTCACGCGCATTTCGTCAGTAAAGCCGGTTCCCTGATTACCGCTAAATCGCCATCAGCTGCTTTCAAATGGAGCAGTATATAATAGACAGAACCGTAGTTCACTGACAAGCTACGCAATATCGCGTTCATTATCGAAGGCGATTCACCTGCATGCGATATATCACCCTGCCCTACAGCACAGTCATTTAAAGCTAATAACAAACTTGCACTTTCTTCTTCACTGTAATATATAAACCAGCCAAGATATGAAGCCCATAGAATGAAAGCTGGATGACCCCGCTCTACTTAACTGATAACAATCAGAGAAAAGCTTTGTGATGGCAGATGACTGAATGTAAGGATATCTTTGACAGACAAAAACTGTCACAGGAATGTACTCTATGATTGATTGGTGCACAAAAAATTTTTTTACATAAACACTAGCTATGCAACACATCAAGGTATTGCGAAATGCAGGAATTCATCTGCATCTCAAAGTTGCATTCTCAGCATTACCACAAGAGGCACTATAAAGTCCATTAGCACAAACTGAAACACAGCCCAGGTTGACTACTATCATAGTCAAGCAACTGTTTAAAAAAAAATATTTTCGAGTTAAATTGTTAAAGTGAAGAACTAGGCTAGCTACCCAAACAATGACACATTCTAATTCTAGAGATGCTAGAGACGCTAATTCTAACTTTGCTCAGACTTTTCAGATTTTTAGATAGGGACAAAACATGTATAACATCATACAAAGTGCACAATATTGTCAGGAGCTATGCCTGAATTCACTCATTTTTGCTCACTTTTTTCTCATATCTCAAACTACAATACATTTCATCACTATACCATCCAAAGTCAACACATCAGATATTGACTACGCTGTCTGAAAAAGTGGATCAGATCTCAACAATTGCAACAAAAAAAAATTTGGCTTACAAAACAGGTAAAGACTAAGACACCCAGTAACTCACCTTTCTGGCAATGGTTGGAGGTCCAGCATCTGTAATTGTCATTGTCGTTGAAGTTCGTCTTGATACACTGAGGGTTGTCCTCCATGATTCCCGGGCAAACATCTCCACACTCCTTGGACTGCTTATTTCCAGCAATGTAATTGTTCAAATCGGCACCCATAATGAGAGACCAGTCCACAGAATCCAAGTAGCAGAGCTCGGGATTCTTCTCGATTCGTATGGCACCCCGCGTGATGTTCCGCAGGTTGTAGAGGCCGATGTCCTTCAGGCTGGTCAGCTCAAATATGACCAGGGCGTAGTTGTAGAACAAGTTACGGCCCCGGATCACAGCGAGATTAGGAAAGAGAGTGCTGAGGCTGTCCAGCCCGGATACACGGAAGAGGAGAAGGTAATCCGTAATCATGGTCAGTTTGGGGAAACTGAGGGTGCGGAAGACCTCCAGGTTGTTATTGTTTTTGCCTCCGATGAGGAGGATCTGCAGGTATCCCTCAACCACTGTACAGTTCTCCAGCCGCTTGAAGTTACTGATGTCATTGCCAATGTCAATGCCTGGACCACAGACTGGAAGGAGGAAAACAGAAATATTCAGATGATAATCAATGCAGACTGTAATATTCAACAGTGACGGGTAGCAATGCTTTCGAGAGATTTTAATGATGCTAAAAACTGACCTTGAATATTAGAATGGCTAGTTTGATTCATGAAAATGTTACATAATTTGCAGTGCAATAGTCAATTTACTTGCCAATGAGTCATTTCAAAACTGTGTGACTTTCAATCTTCAGTAAAACAAAAGAAGATATTCTGAAGTAGGAGTGTTTTATATCGTGATCGATCTTGAAGACGCTCAAGATCTACTTTTCAAGAGATTGTGATTGTTTATATCCTCGTAATAATGTTAAAATACAGCAATGACTGCCCACTAGATGGCTGCGCTGACTGGCCAAATTATATCATGCGTCTATCATGTCTTTAATGCGTGGTGACACATTTGAAAAACAATTCAGTTGCAGAAGGGCTGCGAGATGAACCTTTTAGTTTCAATTTTGGCTTGCAACAATTATAAAAATTTAGTTATCAAGATAAAACGATCATTCTGCCGCATGCTGTTCCTTTCCTTTAAAGAGGTGCGCTTTCGCCCCTCCTTAAAAGCCTAAACTTAACGTACAAATCAGGCAAATCGTGTAACGTGACTGTCGTAAAATGCAGTGTAACGCGGGACTTGTTTAATTTTATTTGAAAAATAATTATTATAAGCCTATTGAACTGCAAAACAAACTGATCTCCATTACCATGGGATAATTTTCATTTTTGGGTGAACTAACCCTTTTTATGTTAAACAAAAGACAAAGACAAAATCACTCACTGCTTTTGACTGAATAACTTTAGTAGTTTTAATAAGAATCAATGTATGTTGCATACAGTGAAGACCATGCAGTGTTTTAAAGTTTAGTTACTATTTTGACAACTTATTGTTTAATGTAATACTGTTTTAAATTGTGCAAATAGTTATGTCCATAGGCTTGTTCCAGTCTGATTATTCTCGATAGTACATTTCAAAATTAGGAAGATCGTGATTCAGATCGTGGATCATGATTGTTAGTTATAAGATTGTGATATGAAATTTTGGGAAGATCGCCCACCCCTATTTTGAAGATGTGTTTTTACATTAAAAGTCAATGTTGTTTTCACCCCAATGTTCTTCAAAATGCCTTTTTTAATGTTCCACTGAAGTAGGAAATGCATGTAGGTTTGAGTACGAGTAATGATGACAAATTTACCTATTTTTAACCAAAAATCGAATGATTTAGGCCAAAGAAACGAACATGCTGGTTGTCAAGCCAAAAAGTCGTTTGAGACGTTTCAACCAACTGAGGGTTTTCTTCTGCTACTGACTCCCAGCCATGAGCGATGAGCGAGCCTTCATAAGGCAGATTTTTGTGTTTTTATGACAGGTATCCTGAGAAAGAAATCCCTGCTTTCACTACCACCCATTATGCTGTTTATTTTCCACAGTGTGATTTTCCCACAGGCTACACAAAGAAAGATGCTAAAACATTTAAGCTGAGCTAAAAAAATGAATCCTGGAAAATGCAACAAGATAATTATAGAGCTCTTGAATTATAGAGCTTAAATGAAACTTTAAGAGATAACATTACCTAAAAGATTATAACCCTTTAAATCTTAGATAACATTCTCAGAGTAAAAAGGCCCACTTCTTCCTCTTGAAGGTCCTTTCTTTTATAGTCATCCTTAAATTCTGACTCTAACAAGTATGCACTGCTGTATTATATCCATTATGCTAGAAAACAGAATGGCAAAAACAAGCATCTTTCACCGCCCTGGAAGACAGACAGCACCAGGCCTTGTCTGCGGACTCTACCATTTTCACACTGCTGAGTAAACTGTGCTATCTTTATTGCTTTGATGGCTCTCCAAATCTCATGTTTACATTTGATAACCCAATTCCAGTCCACCATAGCGAACTCTCATAGGTAGCAGAGTGGAGGCATTTGGAAATTAGGTCACAAACTGATGTCATTGTTTAGAAATGAAGCAGGAGGAAAAAAAGCTTTTAACCCAAGCTAGTAAATCCCAACACTTCAGATTCTACAACAAAACCGAATGTGTTCACAAAACCAAAAAGCAAGGTGGCCTCATATTTTTGCTAACAGCAGGTCAGACGGTACTTTAATGGTTTCCTCAGCTCATCGTTTTAACATTGACATCAAATGTTTGCAAGCATAGCATAGTTTACATGGTAACACTTTACAATAAGGTTTCACTAGTTAAGTACTAGTTGACATGAACTAAGAATGAACAATACTTCTACAGCATTCATTAATCTTAGTCTATGTTAATTTCAATGTTAACTAAAACATTTTTTAAATCAAATGTTGTATTTGTTAACATTAGTTAATGCACTGTGAACTAACATGAGCTAACAATGAACAGCTGGATTCTTATTAACTAACATTTACAAAGATTAATAAACGCTGTAACAAATGTATTGCTCATTGTTCATGTTAGTTAACACATTAACTAATGTTAACAAATTAACCTTATTGTAAAGTGTTACCGTTTACTTTATGTTCCATTCAAACATCTCTTAATAAACTGGGGGGAAAGATTAAACTTTTAAAAAGTAGAAATCATATTAGTTAAATCAGAAAATCCAAAAACTGAACATGGGGTCAATGTTAAATATTCACTTATTTTACAGGTGTTTCGCAGGGTTGCCAGGTTCACAACGAAACCCACCCAATTGCAACTCAAAACTAGCCCAATCACATTTCAGGGGGGTCCCCCTATGAAAAACGTGTTCCGGGGGGTAAAATCCGTGTAAAATTTGCATTCCAGTTTTACCAAATAAAAACGGTTTAGGAAGATCAAACACTTGCAAAGCGACAAAACATTACTAAAGCATTAAAAAACAGAACTTCAGTACTTAAAATAGGCATTGAGTTTTAGAGTCTGATTTCCAGAGAATAGCTTATATGAAATCAGAATTATTATTATTATTTCAAGAACTAACAGGGAAGTTAAGGCTAACAGGGACTTCCCTAACATTCTGGAAAGGTTCTCTCAGAGTTATAAACAAACAATCTTCAAGTAGCGTTAATGTTCGTTCAAAGTTTAATAAGAGAAAATATCATGTTATTTGGGGTCGCTTCAACCCGCGGACATGTAAAACAACCCGCGGCAACAGTGTTAAAGTAGCCCAATTCCGCGGGAAAACCGCAGACTTGGCAACACTGGTTTTGTCATATTTATCTTTCTCTAAACTAAGCATATTGGAGGTATTGTTTTAAATTCATAGATTTTCATTTTCCTCTATCACTAGCAAGTTCTTTCATGACATTATCTTCCAAGAAGTGACATCATTTTTAGAACCAAAACAACAGCACAAACAACACTATCAGCAACTTGTTTGATGAATTCTGTGGAATTCTTTTATTGTTTGTTTGGAACTTTACAACATTCCATCCAGTTTGATAAAATTACAGAATTGCTATTAAAATGTTGATTCCAAAAAAATTCAAACTGACAAGCAGACACAAAAACTGCTTTAACCCAACCAAAAAGACAGATCAACTAATAAGCCAATGGTTTGATTTTGAGATAAGTCAACCAGTTAACCTGAGCCACATTTATGTCCCACTGGGAATCTTTAACCGTCCTGTGCCAAGAGAGACAGGTTATACTTAGGATTTCCACCGAGAACCTCCTCTGCCTCGCTGCCCTGCAACCGCTGGGGTTAACAGTAAAACCCAATTACACAGACTTCACAAACTCCTCACTCTTCCGATCAACAGAACCGGGTCTGTTTTGCTAGAGCGGGTGTTTTTACATGTTCTATTTTAAAAACACAGATTTTTTCCTCTCTCTCTCTTGATGAATCGGATGAATCAGGGGGTCTTATTTGCAGTTTACTTGGAAACATGGAAATTTTGTGGTGGTCAAACATTAAGGGAAGCAAAAATTGCTTTTTTGTAAGAAGAACTTATTGATTTTACAGAGACAGAAATATCTTGCATGTTTTTCACATACGTATGGCCCCGTTTTAGCACTAAAGAACGCAAGACAGTTTTGCTTAGAAAAACAAAGGCAAATTTGCATAGTCCAAAACTAATAATGAAAATGACTCAGTTCTTCCAGCATGTTTGCATGCAATGGTTAATATTCCAAATCCTACACACACAAGACATACATTAGCAAGTAAACAAACACGCCTTGCACCGAACATGTCATGGTATTTTCTCTTCTAAAATAACTTTCATTTAAAGCCAACCACATCACAGCGTCTCAATGTGTCCTAACCTAACAGAGACCAGCCCCTTCCTGATAGCAAACTCATGAACTGTAATCAATCACACTTATCAATACTATCTGTTAGTTATGTTCACCAAAGAAAACAAATGATAATCTGTGGCCAATCTTGCCAGCGGCCCTCAGTGTCATAGTGAAACAGATAATAGGTAGTGAAATATATGCGATTTATCAAATCTACACTAAACAGTTGCAAGACTACTGAAGTTATACATGAACCAAATGAAAACGGTTTAGGAAGATCAAACACTTGCAAAGAGACAAAACATTACTAAGGCATTAAAAAACAGAACTTCGGTACTTTCCAGAGATTTAGATTTCCAGAGAATAGCTTATATGAAATCAGAATTATTATTATTTCAAGAACTAACAGGGAAGTTAAGGCTAACAGGGAATTCCCTAACATTCTAGAAAGGTTCTCTCAGAGTTATAAACAAAAAATCTTCAAGTAGCGTTAATGTTCGTTCAAAGTTATCTGGTCTTTAATAACGTTATCAAAACATTAACGCAAAAATTTTTTTTTTATTCGTTATTCATGGAACGTTTCTCTGAAACATTTTAGTTGGACGTTAGTCCACTGTTTTTGAAACGTTACTACTTAGGTGGTAAAGGAAAACATTCAAAAGTAACGTTCACTCTAAAAAAAAAAAATGCTGGGTTAAAAACAACCCATGTTGGGTTTAAAATGGACAAACCCAGCGATTGGGTTAAATGTTTTCCCAGTCGGCTGGGCAGTTTTATTTAACTCAACTATTGATTAAAAATTACTGTATTGCTTGCTTAAAATTAACCCAAAGTATTTTGAAAATGAACATTTATTAATATATTTAATACATGAACATTTATTAAAAGGTTTGCTTATTAATGCTAATAAATTGCTTATTAATTAATGTTCACCTTTTGATTATTATTGTTGCCTCTGGTATTTATGTCTGACTTTCAATTTCCAACCTATTTTGGGTTTATTTTAAGCCAGCCATATAGTAATTTTTAAACAATAGTTGGGTTAAATAAAACTGTCCAGCATATTGGGCAAACATTTAACCCAACCGCTGGGTTAAAACAACCCAATCACTGGGTTTGTCCATTTTCAACCCAACTTGGGTTGTTTTTAACCCAGCATTTTTTAGAGTGTTCCCATTATACTTGCAAAATGAGAAATAGAAACAGCATTCCCTTAAGTTTTTCTCCAACGTTCACATAAATGAAAACATTTAAAAAACTGAAGCATTCTGAGAACATTCAGAAACGTTCTTAGAACATATTTTTGTTAGCTGGAAAACATGCATCTAACTTCTAGTCTATTAAAGAACCTGTTGGTTTATGGCTTAAACCAGATACGGTCACCAAAATCTCCCATGCTGCTAAAATGGTCATGATAACTCAAGTCTGACTTTCATACTTCTGCTAAAAGTAGATCTATACCGACATGTGCAGATGATGGCACTTGTAAAACACAATTAGACCACACTAGATTCCAATATTAGCACATTAGATATAGTAATATAACTGCAGTGGTAGGATGACCAAAGTTGACTTTGTTGTGTTCTTTGACTTAGAACACTGTGACACTTCGGTGATGCATAATATGTGCATGTCTTTTCTATTATGAATCATTTAAATCAAGGAAAGCAGGGGGGAAAAAACATGCAATTAAGTGAAAGTAACAGGTTGGTCTGAAATTTGGAACTGTTTTCTAGCCATACATCACAAATGAAAGCTTAAAACATCATTACAGACGTGAAATGAAATCACTTTGAAAGCAAAACGAAAGTGAAGGTTTTCTTAGACCAGCAACAATTATGATATGTTGCTCTAATCCATATGCATTGACAATAACTTACTTTCTCCATGACAGAGTGTGGAGAGGACCAGCACCAGACCACAAAACAAGGTCCAATATCGCCTCTGTCTGCTAGACCTCATTCCTGTACAAAAAACAAGGCAAACACTTGTTTAAAAAAAAAAAAATGTAAATATATTACAAAATAGGGGAGGCAGCTCAACCCTTCAAAGTGGATGATGCTTGACTCTTGAAGTCTTCTCAGTACAAAAATATGATCAAAGTCGGTTTATCCAGCTTAGAGAGGGGGTGAAAACAAAAATATAGATACACAAGAGCTGGAAATAATCAAACAAAAACAATTTCTTCCATCTTCATGGTGTTTTGCTGGGATAAATGACCCTCCAGACACCCCAGCGAGATTATCCAGCAGATTCAGCCCGCTGTGCCCTCACCATGAGGGGGGTTGACCCGCACTGATTCTCGGGCTCCTTAAACGTGTTTAATATTATTTTTGACAGCTTCTCCTCGTTAATATATGTGAAATTAACCGAGAAAAACACGTAACGGCTTGATAATCCGCAATTCCATGCTCCATGTCGTGGGAAAAATGGGGAAAACACGTTGTAGGTCTCCTCGCAGGCTGGTTTTAGCAGTTATTCAGTGAAACCCGCTTAGGTCCGCTGGCTAAAACAGTCTGGACGAGTGTGTGTATGTGTGTATGATCTTCATCAGCTGTAAAATGCCTTGTACTTCTCATTCAGCGTTTCTAAAGGCCTAAAATCGGTGGAGAAACTCAGAAAGATGCCAAATAATATCCGTCCAGGGTTTAAAATGGTCTCTCACTGCCTCCCACCATCTTCAGTCTGAGATTTCAGGACTTGATTTTTCCCTTCAAGAAGCGGAGCATGGAGGACACAGATGATTTTTGAAGGATCGGACCCGTGTTCATTTAGGAGATGTGAAGGATGTGTAGTAGATCCTGTAGTCTCTCTCCGTTGAATTGACGCTGTAAACAAGGCTCGATCTCTCTCACACACGCTCATGCACTCACACGCATAGTAGGCTAACGTTACGTTGGATGAAGGTATGAGAGAAATACCGGCCTGGATCACACACAGGCTAAAGGGATTTTGGAACTGGAGAAAAACACTGTTTCAATACCTTTAGCTGCCTACACAGACATTTACTTATTTATTACAATTAAAGTCACATAGGATATGTATGCAATTAATACAAATATTTAAGTAATTACAACCACACAAATAAAAATAAATATGTATTGTAAAATGTTATTTATTTATTTATATTACAGTCACACAATAACATATTGTCATATTCAAAATTAATGTTTCAATTCCTTGTCTCAAACAGTAAACACAGCAAGTTTATTGTCAGGCCTCGATTGGGAAGATGCAACACTTGTAATTTAGTCTCACAGTAATTTTGTTTCACAAAAGGCTCTGTGTTCTGCTGGTAGGAAAACACTCATGTAATATGATGTCATAATATGACATCATTGGTCATAATTAGTGTAATTGACACAGATTTTGTGTTGTATAAATAAGTACCAAACATGTTATATAAAATGTTAAAACAATAATATTTATTGGATTATCACAGAAATTAATGTATGCCACATTTGGCACTTAAAAGGGTTAGTTCAGCCAAAAATGAAAATAATGTCATTTATTACTCACCCTCATGTCGTTCTACACCCGTAAGGCCTTCGTTCATCTTCGGAACACAAATTATAGGGATAGTTCACCCCAAAATTTTGATGTTTATCTGCTTACCCCCAGCGCATCCAAGATGTAGGTGACTTTGTTTCTTCAGTAGAACACAAATGATGATTTTTAACTCCAACCGTTGCCGTCTGTCAGTCAAATAATGCCTGCCACATTTAAAAAAATGACATAAATACTGTTCGGTTTCTCGCACAAACCGATCGTTTCGTGTCTTAGGACATCAATGTGTCGTCACGAGCCGCAGGGTTTAATTTGGATTTGTCTATGCATGTTGGGAATGGGAACTCGATCAATAAGAGTCGAAAAAACATGCATAGACAAATCCAAATTAAACCCTGCGGCTCGTGATGACACATTGATGTCCTAAGACACAAAACGATCGGTTTGTGCGAGAAACAGAACAGTATTTATATATTTTTTACCTATACACCACTATGTCTAACTGCGTTCAGCACTCGTTTAGTGAGGTCAGAGCGTGATCAGACCTCGCTAACCGAGTGCTGAACGCAGTTGGACATAGTGGTGTATTAGAGGTAAAAAATGACATACTGTTCGGTTTCTCGCACAAACCGATCGTTTCGTATCTTAGGACATCAATGTGTCGTCACGAGCCGCAGGGTTTAATTTTGATTTGTCTGTGCATGTTTTTTCGACTCTTATTGATCGAGTTCCCATTCACTCGCATTATTTGACTGACAGACAGCAACGGTTGGAGTTAAAAATCATCATTTGTGTTCTACTGAAGAAACAAAGACACCTACATCTTGGATGAGCTGGGGGTAAGCATGAACATCAAATTTTCATTTTTGGGTAAACTATCCCTTTAAGATATTGTTGATTAAATCCGATGGCTCAGTGAGGCCTGCATTCGCAGCAATGACACTTCCTCTCTCAAGGTCCATAAAGGTACTAAAAACATATTTGAAACAGTTCATGAGAGTTCAGTAGTTCTACCTTAATATTATAAAGCGACGAGAATACTTTTTGTGAGCCAAAAAAACAAAATAAAGGCTTTTCAACAGTATACTGATGGGCCGATTTCAAAACACTGCTTCAGAGCTTTACAAATCGAATCAGTGACTCGGAGCGCCAAAGTCACGTGATTTCAGCAGTTTAGCCGTTTGATAGGAGATCCGAGTCACTGATTCGATTCGTAAAGCTCAGAAGCCGTGTTTTGAAATCTGTCCATCACTATATTGTTGAAAAGTCAGCATTTTGTTTTTTTGGCGCACAAAAATATTCTCGTCGCTTTATAATATTAAGATAGAACCACTGAACTCACATGAACTGTTTTAAATATGTTTTTTATCAAAATTTGATTTTATCAAAAATATCTTAATTTGTGTTCTGAAGATGAACGAAGGTCTTACGGATGTAGAACGACATGAGGGTGAGTAATTAATGACATTATTTTCATTTTTGGGTGAACTAACCCTTTAACTATTCATGTTGAAATCAATAAACAGTGCGACAAAAATATCATCATTACAATATTTTACATTAAAATATAAGGCAAATGAAAGATTACAAGAAATTCTATTTTTATACTTCCAATATATATGTTACATTGTTTATATAAACATAGTTTATATTATGTCCTTTGAAGAGATTTTGCTTTGGTTTTCGGTCTTTGGTTCAGGTTTATGTCCTCACCATTGAGTCACTGCTCAAATAACAACCGGTTTGGGTTACTGAAAGCAATATTAACTCAAAACCAAGAGCAATTGCTTTGGGCTGCTCAACAAATTATATACATTTAACACTGACACATTATGAGTTGAAACATTATGAATAGTTCCATTAAGCTGTTTTCGTTGAGACGCTGCAAAATAGGAGACTCTAAAAATGAATGACACACCATCTACTCATACCCTACATGTCTAGACTAGGATCTTACAGACTAAATTGACGCTTCTAGCCTGGTATTTTGTAATTATATATATTGTTTTGGAAATTGATATTGCTATTTACCTGTTTCAGAGTTGTTATTTGCTTGCTTTTAAGTTAAGGCCATATATGCTTGAATGATTATGAAATCAAGTAACTGCAATACTTCCTTTGTTTGTTATAAGATAAGATGACTAAGCAACAGTCGTGAAAGTTAGGTTTTTGAGTTTGATGTTTGTAACCAACCACAATGGTTAACAATAAGGGCGAAGAGAGCATGTTGCAATCTTAAGCGGAGATAAGCCAGAAGAAGACGTCAGTGAAGAAGAGGAAAAGTGCTAGAAGACAACAGCGTAAGCAACAGAGGAAGAACATCCGGCAGATTAATAAAGTTTTATTTTGCATTAACTGCTTTGTATAACCAATAAAAGAGGTATTTTACTGTTACGATTGCCTTCTGTGAGACTTTATATATAACTACAAACTGAGCCTCAATAAAGGTCATTCCAGAAGTACTTCAAACTGCCAGCTGGTGAGTACTTTATGGTTTAAGCTTTGACTAACCTTACCCTACCTGAATAATCCTAGGGTACAACAATAACAATATATTTATATATACACTACCATTCAAAAAAATGTTAATGTCTTTAAAATAAGTTTCTTCTGCTCACCAAGGCTGCATTTATTTAATTAAAAATACAGTAATATTGTAAAATATTATTTTAATGTATTTTTAAATAACTGTTTTCTATTTTAAAATGTAATTTATTCTTGTGTTGGCAAAGCTGAATTTTCAACATCATTACTCCAGTCCATTCTAATATGATGATTTGCTGCTCAAGAAATATTTGTTTTTTATTTATTTGTGTACAATATTTTTTTCAGGATTCTTTGATGAATAGAAAGTTCAAAAGAACAGCGTTTATTTGAAATATAATCTTTTGTAACATTATAAATGTCTTTACTGTCACTTTTGATCAATTTAATGCCTCCTTGCTTAATAAAAGTATTAAGTTCTTTAATTTATTTTCCAAAAAATAAAAATAAAAAATTCTTACTGACCCCAAACTTTTGAACGGTAGTGTATGATGTTACAAAAGCTTTGTATTTCAGATAAATGCTGTTCTTTCGAACTTTTATTCAAAATCCTGAAAAAAAAGTACACAACTGTTTTCAATATTGATAATAATCAGAAATGTTTCTTGAGCAGCAAAACAGAATATTAGAATGATTTCTGAAGGATCATGTCACGGGCGATTTCAAAACACACTTCTTCATGAAGCTTCGAAGCTTTACGAATCTTTTGTTTCGAATCAGTTCGGAGCGCGTGTCAAACTGCCAAAGTCACGTGATTTTAGTAAACGAGGCTTTGTTAAGTCATAAGTGTTTCGAAATTTCAATGGTTCACCACTGGGGGGTGTGACTTTGGCAGTTTGATACACGCTCCGAACCACTGATTCGAAACAAAAGATTCGTAAAGCTTCGAAACTTCATGAAGCAGTGTTTTGAAATCGCCCATCACTAGATACTGTTGAAGAAAGTCGCTATTTGTTTTTTTGGCGCACAAAAAGTATTCTCGTCGCTTCATAACATTAAGGTTGAACCACTTTAGTAGTCTTTTAGTCTTTAGTAGCTTTCTGGGCATTGAAAGTGTTAATTGTCTTGCTGGAAATGCAGACCTCATCGGATTTTATGAAAAATATCTATTAATATATTCATTTGTGTTCTGAAGATGAACGAAGGTCTTATGGGTGTGGAGCGACATGAGTAATGAATGACAGAATTTTCGTTTTTGGGTGAATTAACCCTTTAATGGGGTCATGAACTGAGAAATCCAATTTTCCTTGAGCTTTTGATTTATAAGAGGTCATCATACTATAAGAAATGACCGCCTATGCAGAAGAAAATCACTGCCTACTTCATCATTGCAACCTTAGCCCCACCCAGCGTTGTGTTAGTGAGATGAGGAGGAGAGAAGAGCACAGGATCACTCACTGGGCAAAAAAATAACATTACCTTCCAAAGGTCCTAATGCTGGGAATATAGTTATTTATTTTCAACAATTTGAATGTCTCAGTTGAGCTTTATTTATTTGTATTCGGTACATTTCACTGTGGATTCTACATCTCGACAGTAATGCAACAACATGTAAGTAACTGCGTTAATTCTAATGCCTGATCTGATATGTAATGATTCATGTACAGTCAGATGTTCTTTGTCTGTGTCAGTAAATCAAACCAGTGAATCGAATCAAAACAGTAAATCAAGCAACTTCACGTTGTTTCTCTTAGTGATTAAATTATATATATATATATATATGTATATATCGATCAATGAATGCTCCTTTTAAAATCACTGGAGAAGCTGTCAATCAAACAGCGCAGTTTATCAGTTCTGGAAAAACTCNATATATGTATATAGCGATCAAAGAATGCTCCTTTTAAAATCACTGGAGAAGCTGTCAATCAAACAGCGCAGTTTATCAGTTCTGGAAAAACTCCCGTTATAATAAAGTAATCTCTTACTTACATTGTGTTTGCACTGTTAGTTATGATGAAAGCGTTTGTTAGTGTGCAGAAATTGAGTTGCAAAGACGAGATCACTGCTTTCATGCGCTCAACAACATGTCTTTGATCGGCTACAATGTTCATCACTGCAACCTTTCATGCCACAATCTAAATATAATGCTATAGACCTAAATGTAATGCTATAATCAACACTTTTTATGATTAGTTAACCTTGAGAGCTGCAATAGTAAAAACATGCTAAAAGTTGTCGAGAGAGTTCCACATGTAATACTTAGCTATTTCATATGCAAATATGTCAGCCAATCACAGCATTTACATTTACATTTATGCATTTGGCAGACGCTTTTATCCAAAGCGACTTACACTGCATTATACTATACATTTGTATCAGAGTATGTGCAATCCCTGGGATCGAACCCATGACCTTGGCATTGCTAGTGCCATGCTCTAAGCACTGAGCTACAGGAAAGCTTTGCAGTGGGCGTTTACACTGAAGTCTCACAGCAGACACACCCCTTCAAACAGAGCGTTCAAATAAGAGGGCTAAAATCAGGGTAGGAAAAATGCCTTTTATTTATAAATTGTGACAATTTTTTATGTAAAAAATCATATTAACATTATAAGTGCACCCCAGGAAATATTATGAAACAATAAAACAATGCAGTTCATGACCCCTTTAATCATTTAGCAGACGCTTTTATCCAAAGCAACTTACAAATGAATATACATATACAACACATTTATACAACACAAAACAACAACAACAAACAACAACTGTGAACAGACAAAAAACAATTCATACCATGACCATAACAGTATTTGAAACAAGTCATTAACAAATATATGAATTGAATATGTATATATTAATACTTATGTACACTCTAAAAAATGCTGGGTTAAAAACAACCCAAGTTGGGTTGAAAATGGACAAATCCAGTGATTGGGTTAAATGTTTGCCCAACCTGATGGGTAGTTTTATTTAACTCAACTATTGTTTAAAAATTACTGTATTGTTTGCTTAAAATTAACCCAAAGTATGTTGGAAATTAACATTTATTATGGATTAAAATGACCCAATTGCTATAGAGTGTAACATTCACATACAGTATATACATTTAAAAATAATAATAATATAAAATAAATAATAAAACATAACTATTTATAATAATAACAATTTAAAAGCATCTAAAATAAAACAAAATGCAAATAAAGTAAAATATAATAAAGCTAATAAAACAATAAAATATAACTGCCATTATTGTGAATATTTGCATCCCTCGACATTATTGACCATGATGATGATGATAATAATAACATTAAAAATAATTGAACAATACATTTATATTGTACATACATCAATAAAACAATAAAAAGTGCATTATCATTAATAATTTCAGCCATCCACATTACAGTGTCCATGATCAAAATAATAATTATTATTTAAAAATGAGTGCGAGACATTACTGCCGTTGTCAGAGCGCGATCAGACCTCGCTAACCGAGTGCTGAACGCAGTTGGACATAGTGGTGTATTAGAGGTAAAAAATGACATAAATACTGTTCGGTTTCTCGCACAAACTGATCGTTTCGTGTCTTAGGACATCAGTGTGTCGTCACGTTGTCTGTGCATGTTTTTTCGACTCTTATTGATCGAATTCCCATTCACTCGCATTATTTGACTGACAGACGGCAACAGTTGGAGTTAAAAAAATCATAATTTGTGTTCTACTGAAGAAACAAAGACACCTACATCTTGGATGCGCTGGGGGTAAGCAGATAAACATCAAATTTTAATTTTTGGGTGAACTATCCCTTTAAGATATTGTTGATTAAATCCGATGGCTCAGTGAGGCCTGCATTCACAGCAATGACACTTCCTCTCTCAAGGTCCATAAAGGTACTAAAAACATATTTGAAACAGTTAACGTGAGTTCAGTAGTTCTACCTTAATATTATAAAGCGACAAGAATACTTTTTGTGCGCCAAAAAAACAAAATAAAGGCTAAAAATATGTCTAAAATTAAAATAGAATTAAAATAATAATTAAAAAAAATAAAACTGCATTAGTGTGACTATTTTTCGGCCTCCACATTACAGCATGGTAACAAATTTCAAGTATAATATGGGAGACAAGGGTCTGACAATAGGAACGGGCATCATTACTTATTTTGTGATGGTCAAAAATCTATCAAAAGGCTCTCCCCGAGCTCTGAATTCCCATATTTTAGACAAAGGTTTCTACATATTAGAATTCATAAATAACTGTAATTAACTCCCTTCCAATGCTGAATATCATAATTTAACCCTGAGGCTGATACGATCCATTTTCAAACAAACAGGAGATAGACAGTGAAACAAGCTCAGGGTTTGTTTGGATGTTGGTGGTCCTTTCTCTAATGAAACAAGAAAAGCTTTTTTGCTGAAGTATAATCTGTGACAGTCTTGATTATCAGCATAATTACAGAGCTCTTTCGGTCCAAAGAGGAGAGCACAAAAGAACTGTGTTAACGCGGCACAAATAACTCGATCCTGGCACACACATTTAAGCTCCTGTCACATTTCGAAAATTATAGGGAGAGTGCACACATACACCCATTTAACAATGGACTGTACATCCACGGCCACCCAAGACTACAACTACTGCAAACCAGCCTTGAACGAGCACAAACTGTACCAACGTGCCCTTCCGATCCCCCCCACCCCGTTCCACCCGCTGAATGTTTTGCCTGTCCTCTTGCATTTGTTAAATTTCATAAACCGTCCCCATAATACAGCCCACCTACCTCGAGCGCCTCTTGTTGGTTTAATTCTCTCTCTGCGCTCAAGTGGAAATAAATGTGTTTACCACCAGCGGGTCACACATGCTAATGAGCGATGTTTTGTTTTTGAGGACGAATGGAATTCGGGATGAGATGGGAAAAGGAGTGAAAAATTATAAAAGTGCCTGAATCCAGATATCTCCTTACACACATAAATGCTCTTTATTGGCACCTAAGGTTCCTTTAACTTCCATGTCACCTTTCTATTACACAACAGTGGTGAAAGCAGAGTCTCACCAAGGACGATAACTGTAACGGTAACGATAAAGATGTAGTTTTAAAAATCATTCTAAAAGTAAAAGAATAGCACAGTTCACACCACAGCTATTGCTGAAATCGCTTTCAGACCGATTGTTCCAGCTGATGAACATTAACAGCCGATCAGAATTTAACCTGCTTTAAAGAGCTCAAGCAGCAGACGACAAAACTGCAGCACACGCTTATAGACCAATTTGGAGCAGACGTCACAGTTACGCCTTTGGATGTCAGAATCGGAATGCAAAAAATATAGTCTTCATTATTATTAGGGATGCACCGATGCCATTTTTTAAAGGGTTAGTTCACCCAAAAATGAAAATTATGTCATTAATGACTCACCTTCATGTCGTTCCAAACCCGTAAGAACTCCTTTCATCTTCGGAACACAGTTTACACTGCGTTCCAAAGTATTATGCAAGTGACATATCAGTAAGATTTCAGTATAATAAACATTCAGATTTTAGTTTTTCTAAGAAAATGTTTGTTTGTTTATTTATCCATGTCTTTTTAGATAACTGGTATCAATCTCAGCCTAAATAATTTGCCAGGTCTATGGAAACCCTACTTAGAGGTTGTTCCACATTATTAAGCAAGTCACAGTTCTCATGCAATATGGAGAGGAAGAAAGATCTTTCTGAAGATGAAAAGCATGAAATGGTGCAATGTTGTGCAAAAGGCATGAAAACAACTAATATTGTGTAAAAACTGAATAGAGATTATCAAATTATCATAAGATCTGTGAGTGATTTAGAGCACAGCAGAACTCGGTCAGATAAAGGCTTATTAATGAAAGTTCCTGTCAAAAAAATTAATTGTATTAAAAGGGCAGCTATAAAAAAAGCCAGTGTTGAGAAGCAAACAGGTATTTGAAGCTGCTGGTGTCTCTGGAGTCTCAAGAAGCTCTCCATGCAGGCTGGCAGTTGTGTGTAAAGATGCATTTCAGCTACTTCAAACCAAACCTCACAAAGAGAAACATTTATAGTGGGTGTAGAAAAACATTTTCAAACAGTTTTACTGCTTCGGTGTATTTTTGCAGCATGGGATAGTGCATAGTGCATTGTATTTCAGAAGGCACTATCCTCCTTTTTATACCATAGCTGAAAATGGCCAGTTATGAACTCCACATATCTTGCAAAAGTCATTTTAATACCCTCTGTCTCACTTCCCAGTATTCCAGCCCAAATCATCACCCGCCAGCTCCTTGCTGACGTCGCAGTCTTGTTGCAACGTGGTGGCCATTCACCAACCATCCAGAAATCCATCCATTTAGACCATCCATTGTAGTACGGCATTAGTTAATGAATAAAACTATTTAAAAATTAGTCTTCATGTATTTCTAAACCCACTGTAAATGTTTCTCTTTGTGAGGTTTGGTTTGGAGTGGCTGAAATGCATCTTTACACACAACTGCCAGCCTGCATGGAGAGCATCTTGAGACTCCAGAGACACCAGCAGCTTCAAATACCTGTTTGCTGCTCAACACTGGCTTTTTTATAGCTGCCCTTTTAATACAATTAATGTTTTTGACAGGAACTTTCATTAATAAGCCTTTATCTGACCGAGTTCTGCTGTGCTCTAAATCACTCACAAATCTCAAGATAATTTGATAATCTCCATTCAGTTTCACACAATATTAGTTGTTTTCATGCCTTTTGCACAACATTGCACCATTTCATGCTTTTCATCTTCAGAAAGATCTTTCTTCCTCCCCATATTGCATGAGAACTGTGACTTGCTTAATAATGTGGAACAACCTCTAAGTAGGGTTTCCATAGATCTGGCAAATTATTTTGTCTGAGATTGATACCAGTTATCTAAAAAGACATGGATAAATAAACAAACAAACATTTTCTTAGAAAAACTAAAATCTGAATGTTTATTGTACTGAAATCTTACTGATATGTCACTTGCATAATAATTTGGAACGCAGTGTAAGATATTTTAGATTTAGTCCGAGAGCTTTCTGTCCCTCCAATGAAAGTGTTTGTACGGTGCACTGTCCATGTCCAGAAAGATAATAAAAACATCATCAAAGTAGTCCATGTGACATCAGTGGGTTAGTTAGAAGTTTTTGAAGCATCGAAAATACATTTTGGTCCAAAAATAACAAAAACTACGACTTTATTCAGCATTGTCTTCTCTTCCGGAATCCTTTCCATTGAATTGATTCCATTGAATCCTTTCATCTGTCGGCGTTGGTAATGCACTTTTACGTCGCCGTGGTTGTTTTTGGCGATTAGGACATCCGTGACATGCACACTTACGCACCATTTAAAAAAATATAGCAATACCAAAATACAAACAATGTAGAATAGCTTGAATACAGCGTGCGTCTCCCTCAGACTGTAAACGAAGCTCTGGCGCACCAGAAAACACGTCAGCAGTGTCTTACGTCAGCAGCGTCACTGCGGAGTCGTGAACCCGGATGAACAACAGACCCGGAAGAGAAGACAATGCTGAATAAAGTCATAGTTTTTGTTATTTTTGGAGCAAAATGTATTTTCGATGCTTCAAAAAATTCTAACTAACCCACTGATGTCACATGGACTATGTTTTTATTACCTTTCTGGACATGGACAGTATACCGTACAAACACTTTCAATGGAGGGACAGAAAGCTCTCGGACTAAATCTAAAATATCTTAAACTGTGTTCCGAAGATGAACGGAGGTCTTACGGGTTTGGAACGACATGAGGGTGAGTCATTAATGACATAATTTTCATTTTTGGGTGAACTTACCCTTTAAGGACCGAGTACGAGTACCGATACTTTTTTTCTAGTACTCGCCAATATAGATATCGATGCCTTTACATTTATTAATTTCTCTCTTTTTTAATTTTATTTTAAATGTATTTATTTATTTATTTTGGTGATGTTTTCCAAGCACAACACAGTGAGACTAATGAATGTAGGACAGCTTCTTTATTATTACTCTTAATGAAAAAAGTTATAATTTTTATGTGCTTGTCACAAACTTAAAAAACTAAAATTTCACAGTGTCCAGTAACCTTCAAAGAGCATAATTACCAATATACACTGTAAAATATTGCTGTAANTGTTTCCTGTTTTTTCTGTGATTCACAGTAAATTCCTGTTGAAAAACATTACGGGGAGTGCGCTGTAAAAAAACATTACAGGAATTAACTGTTAAAATAACAGGAAAATAATGGTAACCCTGCTGCCAGTAATTTCCTGTTATTTAACAGGGAAATAATTAACAGTGTATATAATTGTTGTTATATAAAAAGAAATTTACAAACAAATTACAACAAAAGAGATACAAATTAAATAAACTTTTTTTTCAGATACAGTAGATTTATTTACCATGTATACATTTATTTAACATCTTTTGTTGTTTTATTAACATTAATGACAACTATTTAATTAGGCTACGGTCCCTTTAAGACCGAATCCATGGATACTGACAAGTATCCTGTTTTTACCAAAAGTTTTATGTCCACTTAAGCCATAACCGACTGTATTTACACGATGGACATTTTGACAACTATGTGTGAATTTGGCCATTCAGGCGCAAGGAGAACCGATCGCGCGCGAGAGAGAGCGATTTTGGTCTGTGTCATTCAGCGCGATTCTGCCTATCCCGCCTTCACTAATCGATAACGAATTGTGATTTAAAGCATGCAGTTCGCAATGTGTGTGTTGTCATCATTAATTTTGAAGTATTTCCACACCCCTGAGGCTGACATTCCCTGCGTCCCAATGTCCATACTATCCATCCTAAATAGTATGTGAAATTAAAATAAGTGTGTCCCAAAGCATAGTATGTTGAAAAGAGTATGCCAAAAGTCCCCGGATGGTCTACTACTTCCGGTAGATTTTCGAAGTGTGGATCCATGCACATTATAAAGGCTACTATTGCCCACAACCCATTGCGCGTTGGACGAGGATTCAGTTCAGAACTACAAACATGAGAAAAAAGTGACAAAAAAACTACAAAACATGGCGGATATGCGCGATCGACGCTGAGAGGTTTGAGTGACTAGTAATCAGTTCAACCTGATAGAACATATTTATTAAATACCAATGTGGACTTTTATAAAGATACGATTGGCCATTAACTTTTAAATGCATCATTATGCATTAATATGAGGAGAGTTCTCCACATGAAAGACCCACGACTGCAGATCAACGTGGTACTGCATTTCTCTCCGATACTGTAGAAAATTAGCTAAATGAAATGTGGAGGATGTAAAATGATTGACAGGTCGGTTTACGGTGACAGGATGCGACAGAGAGAAAAGACGCAATTGTATGACGTGATAGTATGTCCCAAAGCTTGTCTACTCTTTTGCTACACACTCAAAAGTAAGTACTTTTTGTTCACAGAAAGAGTATATACTTTTAGGGCGTAGTATAAGTAGGCGAATTGAATTTGGGACGCAGCAATTGTTTCTGCTGCTGCCGTCGGTGCATCTGTGCATGGAAAATTCTGTCAGTTACGTCACGTGAGGTATCTACGGTGACCGGGAGGGGACATGTCATGGCCACAACATAGTGGCTGCGTCCGAAAACCTAGGTAGCTGTCTTGCTGCCTCGCTGCCTTATAAAAGAATGACTTGTACGGCAGCGTTTGAGCATGAAGGCGCCTCACGAAACTGATTTCAGACAGACTTCTGAGGCAGCATACGAGTTTAATGATCTACAGCAAAATAGCGCGAGCTTTGGTGAGAACTAAACAAATAATTAATTACTACAGTAGTAATTTCTCGATAGAAATGATATCAAAATTGAAATTATGTTGGTCAAAATCTTACATTTATACACAAACTGAGCAGCAAACGCAACTTTCGGACGCCATCTTTATTTTTCTAGCTCAACTGTCACAGAATGGAAAGCACAGGATTGTGGGATATCAAAGGCAGCTAAGGATACATCCATGCTTCCTTCAAAAATCGATCTGAGGAAGGTATCTCATGAGACTAACATTGGATTCGGACGTGCCTTGATGCCTTCCTACCTTGAAATGTGTCCTCAGAAGGCAGCATTTTTCAGTTTTCGGACGCAGCCATAAACTCGTGGGAACCTGATAATATGTCGTGGCCATGAGATATTAATTTGTGGGAACTTGATAATAACTCGTGGCCACGAGATGATTTTGTCGAGGTAACGACATCCTTATGTCATGGCCACGCGATCATATGGTGAGAGAACGATATATTTTTCTCGTGGCCACGACTTATGTCAGAGATTGTATATAATGGGGAGATAAGAGGGTCTGTATCTCTTAGAGAAAGCGTAACGGCTAACTTAATCATGTGTGGCAGCTCTCAGCCTATCATGTAATGGCAGTGACGTCAGTCGCAACATTCCCTAGTCTGCCTTCTCTTAAAAATACATTTTTAACAAGCTAAAATATACATATAGTTCCCAACGAAAGTATTGTTTAGTGTAAAACATTCTGAAGATTGGCAAACAGGCTGTCCATTAATTAAATGATTAGCTATTTGCCCACAAAAGCTGTTTAATCAGCATAGTGAAGTCTCTCATCCATTGACATCCATTCTAAAAACAGCCTCCGGTCTCATTCCCTGCGTACCGCGGGGGGCGGAGCGTTAGCATTAGCCGTTACGCTTTTTTGGCTAAAGGTTGCAGGCTTGCCTTCCAGTGACTTTGCTTATGTTGAGGGAACCACATCTATTTCTCATGGACACGACATGCGTAAACAACCTGCGCAACCTGGAATTATCAGAAATGGACAATACCATATTTTTAATTGAGAATAAAAAATAAGGGTGGAATTAAGGAATGATTATTAACCTATATAAATTCCCGTAAATGAACTTCCTGTAAAATTCCCGTGCGCCAACAGAAATAAAATAAAATCATAAATAAAGCGTTCATAGGTTATATACAAATCATTTTAAAAAATATTATTTTAACATAGCCTATTAATAGTAAAACATTTTTTAACTTAATTCGAATGCTGTCACTGGCACGAGGGGCTACAAGTGAAAACAGACGCTCATTTAAAGGTGCTCTAAGTGATGTCACGCGTTTTTAGGCCAAAACATTTTTTGTCACATACAGCAAACATCTCCTCACTATCCGCTAGCTGACTGTCCCCTGATCACACTGTAAAAAAACGCGGTCTCTGTAGTCGCCACAAGCTCCGAAAACGGCAACAAAAACAAACTGGTGCAGCCTAGACCACAAAACATAATAAACATGCTCCAGCCAATAACCGACAAGAATGATTTTAAATGCGTGTCAGGAAGCACGGAGGGGAGGGGGAGGAGGAGGAGGAGGAGGGAGGGTCTAGCTAGCCTCTGTTTTGTTTGACAACACTTCGAACGTCAACAGGAAGTTACTCCACCCAGGATCACTTAGAGCACCTTTAAGCTACTGTAGTCATAGGCTACAGAAATACAGTCATAAAGTCAAAACTTTATTGGCATGATCGGGCATTTACAGTATTTACAGAATACAGACTTTAAGTAGGCTAACAAAGTACAGAATATTAATTAGATAAAGAAATATGGGTAATGAAAGGGGAAAATAAAGCAAAATTTACAAACGTAACTAATAATAATATAAACATATTAAATAAAAAATAAACGATAAGTGAATGGATTTAAAAGACTGGATGGGATTAAAATTTACAACATTTAAAGGTGCCCTAGAATTTTTTTTAAAAAGATGTAATAAGGTGTCCCCTGAATGTGTCTGTGAAGTTTCAGCTCAAAATACTCCATAGATTTTTTTTTATTCATTTTTTTAACTGCCTATTTTGGGGCATAATCAGAAATGAGCCGATTCAGGGTGTGTGGCCCTTTAAATCTCGTGCTCCACGCCCACGGAGCTCGCGCTTGCCTTAAACAACATAAAAAAAGTTCAAACAGCTAATATAACCCTCAAAATGGATCTTTACAAAGTGTTCGTCATGCAGCATGTCTAATCGCGTAAGTACAGTGTTTATTTTGATGTTTACATTGATTCTGAATGAGTTTGAGGCTGTGCTCCGTGGCTAACGGCTAATGCTACACTGTTGGAGAGATTTATAAAGAATGAAGTTGTGTTTATGAATTATACAGACTGCAAGTGTTTAAAAATGAAAATAGCAACGTCTCTTGTCTCCGTGAATACAGTAAAAAAACGATGGTAACTTTAACCACATTTAACAGTACATTAGCAACATGCTAACGAAACATTTAGAAAGACAATT
>RJVU01053643.1:7706655-7720429 GCA_003731715.1 Anabarilius grahami | reverse complement strand
TGCCTGTATATATTATATATTATATGCGATTAATTGTGGTGAATCGATTTGAGAGCACTATTTATAACAAAATTTAAACAGCATTTCACAGAATACCGACTATAGTTTCCTCGCTATATTCTTTTCTATGAGACTCAGTCATCTTTATAATTAATTCTCTATCATAAGATGTTTAAAGATTTTAAAAATGTCAAGAAGAGGTGTTGGTCTCATCATGCTGCAAGTGGTCAGTGCTGCGGTGAATCAGTGCTCATGTTAAGCACCACTTGACCATCCAAGCTGTGGAGACGAGAAGCTTATAAATAGACACTGTAATGCATTTCTGTATTCTAGCCATGCAAATAATATTGATGGTGTTATGAATTCAAACCAAAGGCTTCCTCTATAGCAAGAAGTTCAACCAAAAGTCACCAAAAAAAGATATTTCACTGCACATGAGATAATGATATTAATGAAATCAGCATGAGCAAGGAATGTGAAAAGTGCAAGGGGAATTCTCTCTCTCTGGGCAGGAAGTCTGGATTTCAGCTATGACACTAGATGGAAAAGCTAGGTCAGAAAGAAGAATGAAAATAACAAAAACACACCAATGCACACATATCACTATCCTCACGATGATTCTAGCTGTGCACGTTTACATGCATCTGTCTTTTCAAGACTTTAACCATCACTGCATGACAAGATTAGACGGCTAGTCATCTAGATCATATTTTATGGTCAGTGCATTACTAACATTATACCTTATATAGACAAAATTTATAAAATTTTATAAAAAACAAACGGACGAATAGGTTGCAAATCTTGCCTTATTAAGCTGTTGATCAAATATTGGTTTATAGTTATTTATAGATAAACCTACAGTATAGTTTTGGGTCAGTACGATTTTGTATGTTTTTGTAAAGAATCTCTTCTGCTCACCAAAGCTGCATTTATTTAATCAAAAAATACAGTAAAAACAGCAATATTGTAAAATAATATTACGATTTAAAATAACGGTTTTCTAATATATTGTAAAATGTAATTTATTCCTGTGATCAAAGCTGAATTTTCAGCATCATTACTCCAGGCTTCAGTGTCACATGATCCTTCAGAAATCATTATCATATGATGATTTACTGCTCAAGGAACATTTATTATTGTAATAATCAATGTTGAAAACAGTTGTGCCACTTTATGTAACTGTGATATATTTTTCTTTGATGAATAGAAAGTAAAAATTAACAGAATTTATTTGAAATTGTTTTTTTTATAATATCATATAAATGTCTTTACTGTCATTTGCCGAATAAAATTATTATTATTATTATTTTCAAAAAAGCAATTACTGACCAGAAACGTTTGAATGGTAGTGTACATATCCCATAAATGAAAGAAATGTTTTTGATAATTTGTTTCTCAAAATAACCAACAAAGTCACACTTTTGAATAACAGAAGTCCAACATGTTCTTCTGCAACATGCAAACAATTATTCACTTACAAGAGACCATGTGATTGACAAGTACAGACCAAGCACAGGCCTTTTTCTTTTTATGTAATATTTAGGAGTGGACACATTTGAAATTTACAACCTCAAAGTAACTACTTAATATTATGTGCCAGTCTCTGAATGGTTAAACAATAGTTAAACAGTAAAGAAATGAGTCAAAATCACCATTTTATTGTGGGAGATACAGACATACAGTTTGTGTTGATCTAAAATATCTAATAGCTCTAACACAAAAGCATGGAATTTATAGAAATAATAATGAAATAATGAGTCACAATACTTCTTCAGCATTTATTAATCTTAGCTAATGTTAATCTAAACATTTATTAATACATTTTTAAGATCAAAAGTTGTATCTTTTAACATTAGTTAATGCACTGTAAACTAACATGAACATTTCTTTTAAGGCCCTGTCCCAAATTACTCTCTTCGTGTGCACTTACAATCTTGTGGACTTACAATGACTGACGCATGCGACCTTAGGGTGTCCCATTTGTTATTTTAAGTTTCTGAAGGGAGCTCATGGCCAATATGCACCCTCGATGCGAACTTTTGAGACAAGCTCCACAGCCGACTTCTACCCAACAGTCAAAGCGTTCATTTGGGACAAGGCCTAATAACAAAGATTAATAAATGCTGTAAAAATATATTGCTCATCGCTAGTTCATGGGCAGTCGTGGCCTAAAGGTTAGAGAGTCAGACTGGTAAACCGAAAGTTGCGGGTTCGATTCTCAATACCAGCAGGAACCCCCAATCAATCCCAGACACCAGAGCAAAATGGCTGCCCACTGCTCCAGGTGTGTGTGTTCACTATTCACTACTCCTAATGTGTGTGCACTAACTTGGATGGGTGAAAGGGATAGTTCGCCCAGATAGTACTCACCCTCAAGCCAGGTGTATATGACTTCTTTCGGACGAACACAATAGGAGTTATATTTAAAAATATCCTGGCTCTTCCAAACTTTATAATGGCAGTGAATTTGTGATTTTGAAGCCAAAAAAAGTGCATCCATTCATCGTACAATTACTCCACGTGGCTCCAGGGGTTTAATAAAGGCATTCTGAGGCGAAGCAATGGATTTTTCTAAGAAAAATATGTAATAACTAAAGCTTCCGGCAGACGGCTGTACACATCGATTTGCGGGCGGAAGAGTGACCTCTGACCCGACGCATGATGAATATGGAAGCGCAGAGGATAGAGCAAAACAAAACACCGGTCACGAATTAGAAGTCTAAAATGAGAACTTTTATGTGTTTAAACTCTTTTTATTAGGGAATCCAACAATTTGACAATCACAGTTACATAGCTTTTTATGATTCCTCATTATAAACACGAGAAAGAAACAAACAACAAATATATAATAAAATAAAATAAAAACAAAGAACAAGAAAGACAAAACAGTAGCCATACCACCCACCCCACCCTAGGGACTTAAATCATGCCACACTAATGGGACGTTCAATGCTACACACTTACACAACCTACGCTATCAAGGAAATGGAGAAGAAGAGACCAAATTTTATCAAACTGAACCAGTTTGTTTGACAAAAAAAGTGAATTCTTTTCTTACCGTTTCATCCAACCACAATTTGATAGCGGGGACTTTGGTTTTCTTCCAAAAATGTAATATTAGTTTCTTTGCAATAATAAGCCTAAAGGACAACAACTGTTGTTGACATTTTTGAAAAGAAGTGAGGTTATCTGAAGTACCCAATATCACCACCAGTGGATCCAGCTCTAACTGAAACTGTAACTGTAACATTTCTGACAAAATTTGAAAAATATTAGTCCAGAATAGAGTTAAAAAAACAGAATCTTTAAAGAGAAATGTCGGAGGATTTCAATATAAGAGAAGAGAAGTTTGAGTTTGTTGCCCAGTCCTATTTGTTTTAATCACGAGAGGCGTCTAAGCTTACGCTACTCCTACATCCTACATCATATGTCACGTCAGAAGTCACTCTTGTGGTACAAGTCATGCCGGAAGCTAGTTATTTATGGATATTTTTCTTATAAAAAAGCTTCAGAAGACCTTTATTAACCCCCTGGAGTCGTTTGGATTACTTTTATGATGGATGGATGCACTTTTTCTTACTTCAAAAGTAAATGGATGCACTTTTTCACGACCTTTATAAATCATGGAAGACCCAGGATATTTTTAAATATATCTCCGATTGTATTCATCTAAAAGAAGAAAGTCATATACACCTTGGATGGCTTGATGGTGAGTAAATCATGGGATAATTTTCATTTTTGTGTGAATTATCCCTTTAAATGCAGAGGAAACCCCTGTATGGGTTTGTCACTTTAATTAATGAATTAACTAATGTTAACAAATGAGACCTTATTGTACAGCAATATTTAAAAATGTTATGATACATATAGCCTATTTCTTTCTCAGAAGTGTTCAGCTTAGTACTTAAGTACACATTTCTGGTGGACCGATTCCCATAAATTGCATTGCAGCCAGTCAATCAGTTTAAAGTTTACCAGTTTGAGAAAGCTCTTGCCATTTTTGTGTACAATATGCATCAGCCAGCTAGTCAACAGACTGTGGGCGGTCCATGGGTGTGCCGACTGAGGCTGAACCTCTATTTGACAGCACTTTATCTAAACACTCCCGTAATGTATCAAAGGTCGCCGAAGGTTGAGTGAACCTGCTGTTGCTACTCAGATCTCCTGAAAAGCATAACAGCCATGCATTCAGTGCAACGAGGTGCAATACTTGATCTGAGAACAGCAGTAGGCCGTCCAGGCCACCCACCACTGCTGGGCTGTGTCTGTGTCAGGGTTCTGTCACTTCTGTCTAGTTTATTTCTTGGTTTTGTGACAGAGCTCTGACACTCCCGTTCTGGTCCTGTTTTTTGTGTGAGCGTACGGTCTCGAGTGTTTTCGAGCCGTGCGCTCTCTTGTCTGCATGCCTTGTTTCATGTTGGGAGCGTGGCGTTCGGATCCCGGCACTCGTGTCTAGTTTGGTTTCGGTTTCGTGTCGGTATTCGGACACTTGCGCTCCCAGTCTTGTCTTTTATTGTGAGCGCACGGTCGAGTGTTCCTTCATTTGCCGTGCGTTCTTGTCTCATGTTTTGTCTCTTGTTTTGTCATGTTTTGTGTAGCACGCGGTTGTTTCCACCTGCCGCGTGCTTTCATGTTTTGTCTTGTGTAGCACGCAGTCTGTGTTTCACGGGCTGCGTGCTCTCATGTTGTCTTGTTTTGTGTGAACACGTGGCTTATGAGTTTTCATAGTCACGTGTTCGTGTCTCGTCTTGTGTAAGCACATGGCTTGTGATTTGTCTTCATTGGCCATGTGCTTGTGTTTTTTGTTTTGTTTGGTGTGAGCACATGGCTTGTCAGGTTTCTTTGTGCCATGTGCTCATGTCTATTGTCTTGACCCCGCCTACCTTGTTACCTGATTATTGGTTGATTTGCCCCACCTGTCCTCCCTCGTTACCTGCCTTGTTTGCTCTCCTATTTATTCTCCTTGTGTTTTCAGTCCTGTGCTGGTTCGTTGTCGTAAATTTCCTGTCGTATGTTTCCCTTTTGTCAAGTCAAGTCGAGTCAAGTCAAGTCTAGTCAAGTCTGTCAAGTCTGTTTTCCCCCTCGGGGTAGTTTTGTTTGTGTTTTGTTTTATTTTTTATTGTTAATAAAAAGCCCTTCTTTCCCTGCATTTGAGTCCTCGCTCCTTCCACCCACCCACACCTGACAGTCTGAGCTCTACAGGAGGCTGGTGTCCCTGCCACAGTTGGTCCTTTTAACTTCACAGCTGCGATGCATCAATGCAATCAGCCTGTGAATCAATCTCTAGTTTGGATATTCACTATATAATGTAATCTGTTGGAGACATCTCCTGCCAAGCCATGTATGCGCTCTGACATGTGCAGCGATGTGATTATCAGCTTCCTCAGTAGATGCTCTTTTAATTAATAATGCACATTTATTTTTATTTTCTATTTTGTTATTAATGAAGTAAATACTGTGCAATACATATATACACTGCTCAAAAAAATTAAAGGAACACTTTGGAAACACATCAGATCTCAATGGGGAAAAATATGCTGGATATCTATACTGATATAGACTAGGTAATGTGTTAGAAACGAAAGGATGCCACATCGTTTGATGGAAATAAAAATGATCAACCTACAGAGGACTAAATTCAAAGACACCCTGAAATTTAAATTGAAAAAATGATGCAGCAGGCTAGTTCATTTTGCTGAAATTTCATTGCAGCAAGTCAAAATGGTACTCAGTAGTTTGTATGGCCCCCACATGCTCGTATGCATGCCTGACAATGTCGGAGCATTGCTCCTAATGAGACGATGGATGGTGTCCTGGGGTTTTTCCTCCCAGATCTGGACCAGGGCGTCACTGAGCTCCTGGACAGTCTGAGGTGCAACCTGGCGGCGTCGGATGGACCGAAACATAATGTCCCAGAGGTGTTCTATTGAATTTAGGTCAGGCGAGCGTGGGGGCCATTCAATGGTATCAATTCCTTCATCCTCCAGGAACTGCCTAAATACTCTCGCCACATGAGGCCGGGCATTGTCGTGCACCAGGAGGAACCCAGGACCCACTGCACCAGCGTAGGGTCTGACAATGGGTCCAAGGATTTCATCCCGATACCTAATGGCAGTCAGGGTGTCATTTTCTAGCCTGTAGAGGTCTGTGCGTCCCTCCATGGATATGCCTCCCCAGACCATCACTGACCATCATGCTGAACGATGTTACTGGCAGCATAACGTTCTCCATGTCTTCTCCAGACCCTTTCACGTCTGTCACATGCTCAGGGTGAACCTGCTCTCATCTGTGAAAAGCACAGGGCGTCAGTTGTGGACCTGCCAATTCTGGTGTTCAATGGCAAATGCCAATCGAGCTCCACGGTGCCGGGCAGTGAGCACAGGGCCCACTAGAGGACGTCAGGCCCTCAGGCCACCCTCATGAAGTCTGTTTCTGATTGTTTGGTCAGAGACATTCACACCAGTGGCCTGCTAGAGGTCATTTTGTAGCACTCTGGCAGTGCTCATCCTGTTCCTCCTTCCACAAAGGAGCAGATACCGGTCCTGCTGATGGGTTAAGGACCTTCTACAGCCCTGTCCAGCTCTCCTAGAAGAACTGCCTGTCTCCTGGAATCTCCTCCATGCTCTTGAGACTGTGCTGGGAGACACAGCAAACCTTCTGGCAATTGCATGTATTGATGTGTCATCCTGAAGGAGTTGGACTGCCTGTGCAATCTCTGTAGTGTCTAAGTATCGTCTCATGCTACCAGTAGTGACACTGACCCTAGCCAAATGCAAAACTAGTGAAAAACAGTCAGAAAAGATGAGTAGGGAAAAAAATGTCAGTGGCCTCAACCTGTAAAACATTCCTGTTTTGGGGGTCGTCTCATTGTTGGCCATCTACTGCACCTGTTGTTGATTTCATTAACACCAAAGCAGCTGAAACTGATTAACAACCACCTCTGCTACTTAACTGACCAGATCAATATCTCAGGAGTTTAACTGACTTGATGCTATTCTCTGATTAAAAAGTGTTCCTTTAATTTTTTTGAACAGTGTACATTTATAGATGTCATATTGATATCAAACTCCCACTTTAAAATAGCAGTGCACATTTAAATTCATTCAGAGGATTCAAGTTAAAGTAAGTAAAAGTCGGTGGTGATTGTGGTACAAAGAAGTGAACAGACAAATGCAGACATAAGAATAGTACAGCACTCCACAATATATAAACAGTATTAACAAGGAGTAACACAAAACTAAGCAAAGCAACTATTAAGGTATAAACAACTAGGCCTGTTGATATATTTATATCATTATAAAAGCTATACGCCACCTTTTTTGCTCTATGATTCACAAGAGTTTCACCCAGCACATGGGAATCAATTTGTGCCAGTGCTAATGGACATTAATAATGGAAAACAGGAGAGAAATGTTTATGAACACAAAGCTCTGCACTTATTAATTAGCATTTGCTTTAGCGCACACAATCCAAAAGAAAGACCTCCACAATAAAGCTTGAAAGACAAGACAATGAGCGCCAGATGTTCATGCCCTCATTTAGATCGGTCAGAAATGATGTTTGCCAAACTTGTCACGACTGTCTGGATGCTTGAAGCTGTATTTCTCAAAGAGCATTCTGCAACAAATATTTTTCGGATTTTCTAAACTATTTAAGTGAGCAGGATATTTTAAATATTTTGTGTATGGCTTTGGCAGGCATGTATTATGATACTATGGGTCCTATCATACACCTGGCGCAATGTGGCGCCAGGCGCAACGCAAGTGTTTTTTGCTAGTTTCAGCCCGACGCAGATATCATTTTCACGTCCTGCACCACATTGTTTAAATAGCAAATGCATTTGCACCCATTTTGTGTGTCCATGGGCGTGCTGGTCTCGAAAGGGGGTGTGTTCAGGTGCATTGTTGGCGTGTTGCTATTTTGAGCCAACTGAAAACGACTGCACCATTGACCAACTGAAACCTGGTCTAAAGTCAATGGTGCAGTATTTTTTTGTCATTTAAAGAGTGCGTTAGTAATATGAACCCTTAGCCTGGATGCCAGCCGAACTTAGCCCCGCCCACAACATTTTGAGGTCGGGAAGTTCGGTCTGGACTCGATCCGTAGAGGAGTAATTATGCCCGAACAGAAACTGTTCGGACCAATCACATTGTCAGGGCGATGATTGACAGATTATCACCAGAAACGTAATCAGCCACGTCATCAAAGAGCGCTTGGGTTGAATTAGTTTACAACAATGATGGCTGTTGTTGAAGAACTGAGATGTGTAGATTCCGCCATCGCGTCCGTTATAGAAGATATCGACAGATAGAGAATTATCGGAGAATTTGATCGTTTATGCATTTACCTTTAATACTTCTCTCAAAAATTAAGCTCGTGTTGGCAAGTACTCTGTGTATACTTAAATTCTTTTTACAACACCGGCAAAGATTGTTTACGCTCATCTTCTACTAGTTCCAGCATGTGTGCAGTTGAGTTCTGTTGACAACTATGCGTCGCTCAACACACGTCACTTACTCTGTAGCTCTGATTGGTTGTAGGTCTATCCAATTGAGGTCTTTCCTGGATCGGTTGAAATACGCCCCCATAATCAAAGCCCAATGGAGCAGTATCAGACTCATATTCTGACTAGAATTGAGTATGACCACGTCAGGCTAATGAACCCTATAGGTGGGTGCACAACACGTGTACACTCAGCTTATTACACACACAGGGACGCGCAGCAGCACACAAACATGTCAAATATTACAAATAAAAGGATTACAGTGTAGAAGATTATTTGTAACGAATGGAGACTCAGACAGGGGATCCAAGTGCAGCATTTTATTTAAAGAGAGCATGGTCGTACAGGCTGGGTCGAACAGGGGTAAACAGGAACAGCAAGGGACAGGCAGAATCGTAGTCAGGGTACAGGCAAAGGATCGAGGCGGGCAGCGATGGGTCGTTAAACAGGAGTCAGGCAGAAACAGTAACAAAACAGGCAGACGGAATAAACGCTCAGAATTGTAACAATGTTAGCAGGACTTCACGGTGAGGTGGTGTGTGTGAAAGTCCTTTATAGTCCTGGTAATGTGTGGCAGCTGGGTGTGGTGATTAGTGTAGTGATTGGTAGAATGAGTGCAGGTGAATGGCAGAGAGGATTATGGGGAATGTAGTCCGGAGTGAGCAGGAACGTGACGGGAACAGATGGTGATCGTGACATTATTATTGTGTGCATAAAGATAAAAATGCTTTGGTGGAATCCGGCTTGTCTCGTAGATGGTCTGCTGGTGCACGAGGTTAATCCGTTTCCTCCCTAGAGAAGTGTTCAGTTTTTACGCTAGCAAATTTCGCCACTTAAATAGCGAATCTGCCATGGCGCAAGTGCAACTGGCTTTTAGAGGGAATGGGAGATGAGAGACTAGGGACAACCCTTTTGGACCATTTCTCTTCGTTAAACTAGCAAAAGTGGATTGTCTGAATGCCCTAAGTGCACTTGCGCCGTGAGCTTTAGACCGTGCGCTTAGATCGTTAAAATTGGGCCCTAAGTGGGGCAGCCGGTCTCGGAGTCCTCGCCAGCTCTACAGCACCCCACAAATTTCCAATGTAAATCTGTGGTGAAAAATGGAACTGCAGCGCTCTCTATTGAGAGCCATTGGGGCCGCATAAATCCTTTAGTTTAAACGTGCTCATAGCCTTTATATACAGTAGTTCTGTTGTGTTTGTTTTATGTTTGTTCTGAGAATAGACATGACTTTATTTTCCTCACTGGAATTCCTGCAACAATCTAAAACAACATTCTGAGGCAATAAATACTACATTAAGGCAGTTCTAAGATGGCATTCTATGCGTTTTGTCGCATGTACTTAAATCTGTCAATAATCATTAGAGCGCCACCCTCAGGCTGAATAATGCAAGGACATTAGAATTTTGCCACAAGTGTGTCTAATGTGTTCAGGGATTAGAATATAATGCTTACAAAATGTTTATAATAAACTAGCACTAAGAACTAGATTCTGGACAGGACAGGAGCCGCTAGTGATAACAGACACAGTGCTAGTGTCAATAACTTCACACAGAAAGATCTGATGTTCTCTGTTCTAAAGAGGTTAAAGGAGTCAAGTGAGGTATTCTAAGTGTCCAAATGACCATCTTGCATTCATTTTCACACAGGAAATGAGATTCATGTGTTTTGAGGCCAAGGTATTTGAACTTAACCACCATGAACCACAGAGACCAAAATGTTCTACATTTTCCTGCCAGTGGTGGAATTCTTTTGTGGAACTAATCAAATACTCACCAGTTTAACCATACTGTCAATTCTCTCACATTCAGCGCATTTCTTTTCTACAGTCATTATAGTTTGATATTAAACCTAAAGACACTGACTTTTAGGGATATTTACTCATCCTCAAAAGTTGTTCCCAAACCTGTATGGCTTGCTTTCTTCCGTGGAACACAAAAGGAGGTATTTTAAAGGGTTAGTTCACTCAAAAATGAAATTTCTGTCATTAATTACTCACCCTCATGTTGTCCCAACAATATCTAGTGATGGGCGATTTCAACACACTGCTTCATGAAGCTTTGATGCTTTATGAATCTTTTGTTTCTATTCAGTAGTTTGGAGCGGCAAAGTCACGTGATTTCAGTAAACGAGGCATCGTTACGTCATAAGTCTTTTGAAATTTCAGTGGTTCACGTGACTTTGGCAGTTTGACACACGCTCCGAACCACTGATTCGAAACAAAAGATTCAAAAAGCTTTGAAGCTTCACAAAGCAGTGTGTTGAAATCGCCCATCAATAGATATTGTTGAAAAAGTTGTTATTTTGTTTTGTTTTTGCACACTAAAAGTATTCTCGTCGCTTCATAACATTAAAGTTGAACCACTGTAGTCACGTTGACCGTTTTATCGATGTCTTTTAATACTCTTCTGGACCTCAAAAGATGCTGTGTCATTGCTGCTTATGTGTGGATCAGATACCCTCAGATTTCATCAAAAATATCTTAATTTGTGTTCTGAAGATGAACGAAGGTCTTACGGGTTTGGGACAACATGAAAGTGAGTAATAAATGACAGAAATTTCATTTTTGGTTGAACTAACCCTTTAAAGAGGTTCAAATGTTTTTGACAACACATTGAATGTCAATGGGGTCTAAAAATGAAAAGAGAAGAGACTAATTGACAAGTACAGTGACCAAGCACAGATCTTTTTGTTTTTATGTGATGATTAGGGGTGGATAAATCTGAAATTGACAATATACTGGCATGGAAAATAATCTTTTACATAATTCAGCAGTATCTCTGGACAGTTATACAGAAAACAAAGAAATGAGTGAATATCACCAACTGAAAGGCAGGACTTTCATTCCTACAGCCGCCATATTGAGAGTTATTATTTCTGTCATTCATTTTTTCTCCGTGTGGCCTGTACAACATTTAGTTCTCCTTAGAAAGTACACACACTCTTAGAAAGTACACACACTTTCTATATGAAACCCTGAGGTTCTTCATTCAATTTTAAAGAACCTTTTTAAGAAATGTCTTGAATTACTATATAATACTTTCATGTTCAATTGATTATTTAAATTTTTTATTTTTTTTTGTATGTAGTGATACACTCTAAAAAATGCTGGTTTAAAAACAACACAAGTTGTGTTGAAAATGGACAAACCGATTAGGTTGTTTTAACCCAGAAGTTGGGTCAATATTTGCCCAACGTGCTGTGTATTTTTATTTATCTGAACTATTGTTTAAAAATTACTATATGGCCGGNATATAATACTTTCATGTTCAATTGATTATTTAAATTTTTTATTTTTTTTTGTATGTAGTGATACACTCTAAAAAATGCTGGGTTAAAAACAACACAAGTTGTGTTGAAAATGGACAAACCGATTAGGTTGTTTTAACCCAGAAGTTGGGTTAATATTTGCCCAACGTGCTGTGTATTTTTATTTATCTGAACTATTGTTTAAAAATTACTATATGGCCGGCTTAAAATGAACCCAAAATAGGTTGGAAATTAAGACATAATTGAAAATCAGAAACATAATTACTAGAGGCAACAATAATAATCAAAAGGTGAACATTTGTTAATAATCAATTTAATAAATGTTTATTGTTTAATTATTATTCATTACACTTATTGATAAATGTTCATTTATTAAACATATTAATAAATGTTAATTTCCAACATACTTTGGGTTCATTTTAAGCAAACAATACCCAGCAGGTTGGGAGAACATTTAACCCAACCGCTGGATTAAAACAACCCAATCGCTGGGTTTGTCCATTTTCAACCCAACTTGGGTTGTTTTTAACCCAGTGTATGTTTATAGAATTCAGTCAAAAATGACTTAAAACTAAATTTAATTACCTAAATCCATAAAATGATCCCATGATGAGAACCCCTAAAATTATACATTATATATCATTATCATTATATATGGTTATACATATCATGAATGCATGAAACGCATGATTTATGACTATTTTAACTTGCATTAAAGTTCCTACTGGAAAGGAAATTTTTTGAAAAGTGTAGCAAGCAATAAGAACTGATAAAAGTACCTCAGAATGAACCTCAAACACCTGAATGTGTTTCCTGCACTGCATCTCAGCTGAAATGGTTTATTGTATCCTGTTGTGAAAATACCATCACGTGCATTCATACTGTTTGTTTCATTTCGCCTTTGTTTTTAATCCATAAATGCTGCACTGATTTTTGTTGCATTTATTCATGTAGCAGATGCAACTTACAAATGAGGAACATTAAAAAATATGTATATTACTTGTAAAGAAATGTATACTTTATTCAGCAAGTATGCATTAAATTGATCAAAATGAACAATAAAGACATTTAAACCTTCACCAAAGCTTTTTGGTAACAGTATAAATGATGATCTGGATCACAGTTTCCACAAAAATAATATATTAAGCAGCACAACTGTTTTCAACATTAATAATAATAATAATCAAGCTCTTGAGCAGCAGATCATCATATTAGAATGATTTCTGAAGGATCATGTGACACTGAAGACTGGAGTAATGATGCTGAAAATTCAGCTTTGATCACAGGAATAAATTACATTTTAAAGTATATTCAAATAGAAAACAGTTGTTTTAATTTATAATAATATTTCACAACATTACTGTTTTACTGTGTTTTTGATCAAATAAACACAGCCTTGGTGAGCAGAAGAGACGTCTTTAAAATATAAACCAAAAATATTTCCAACCCCAAACTTTTGAATGTTATATTATATTCAATATGTTTTTTTTGTTGTTTTTTTTTTGGTGCATTGATGCTTATTTTGTCCTAAAGGTCAGATAAACAGTGGGAGACGTCCGTGTAATCAAAACACGTCCGAATCACCTTTCAAGATCATGAAGGTTCGTCACAGGATAAAGATAAACAGTATAACAGCTGCATAATGAGCCTTCCATTTTTGCATTTTGTTCAATAATACAAAATATAGCCAAAATAAAGAAATCTTAATTTTAATATATTTTAATACTGTATCTAAATGTTTAAGTTTTTACTTTNACAAAATATAGCCAAAATAAAGAAATCTTAATTTTAATATATTTTAATACTGTATCTAAATGTTTAAGTTTAAGTTTTTAGTTTCAGAAGAGTCTCAAACTGTGCACATCAAACATAAGCTGAAAGACATGCATCTCCAGGGTGATTTTCCCCCTTAAAACCCTCAAGAAATTTGTCAAATCTCAGTCTGTGTGTATATGTGTGTGTATAGGTGTGTGTGTGTGTGTGTGTGTGTGTGTGTGTGTG